>BQNB010008891.1:0-35349 GCA_026074375.1 Tanacetum coccineum
TTTTTTTTATTTTTTAAATTAAGTTAATTAGAATTTAATTTTGATTTTTAATTTAATTTAGCATTTATTTTCTTAATTTTTAGTATTTAGGTTTCCCGATACCTGATTCTGTTCCCCGTATTTTGTTATAGATTTAATTTTAGGATTTCCCTATAACTAATTTTGTTTCCCGTAGTTTTTAAGATCCCCATTTCCTATATCTGTTTCCCGTAGATTAAATTAGGTTTTATTTAATTAATTTTAGTTGTAATTATATCAGTGTTTCCATCATATATTCTCCATCATTCAATTTCTCATCAAACCAGGATTACTTTCAATTGCAGCCTCGTTAGGACATACGACCCGGGAATATCTCTTCCGGAATCTTTTTATTATTGATTCTTATATATTTAATCTCTTTGTGTAGATTTTGACCTTTTGCCTTGGTTAAGGGCATTTGGTTGAGACTTGCATTTGTGTTATTTTATATGTATACTATATTCGCGAATCATTTTACTACTTTTACTTTTCTATTTTAGGGTGAGAAACATTGCTGCTTTTAAACTATGGACAGAGTTACTTTACGTTTCCTTTTTCTGATTACGTGTTGCCTAAGTAGCGAATAGACCACTAATGCCCGAATTATCATGAACCGTCAATTGCTTAACCGACTGTACTAGTTAAGTAAGCGCGAATGTTGTAAATAGATCTACTGGGAGTAATTATCCCTATCCGGGTAAGTAGCGCTTACTAGTTTTGGAGGTCCCGAACAAACATATATATACCATGTCGGAATGTTAATAGGTGATCTTGGTCGGATACCTTCAGGGCGAGTAATTCTATTTGTCATATAAAATACTTCCTTTTAAATTGAGCTTCGATGTTATGAGATTAGTGCAATAGTAAATTTCTTTTTATCTGGAGTTGTATCCATTATAACTGTCACGTGCATACTGTGAACTTGTGGTCCAACTTTTAAATTCTAAATTCAAACCTATGAATTCATCAACTTTATGTTGACCGTTTTAGTATGTTTTCTCAAGTGCTTAGCTATGGATGTCTTTGCTTGCTTGTTGGTGTTGCCTTGCATTTGACCTATTTTCAAGAATTATTATTATCTATGTTAACATCGTTGTCAAATTTTAAAACCTTTTATTCGCTTCCACATATTATCGTTGGTCCTATGTAAAACTTTAACTATTTTAATCAATGCAACAATGTTGGATTTTAAACGTACCTATAAAGGTCGTTCTTTGTATCTTGTGTAATGTGTATTATGATGTCACGCCCTCGGACACGTGTTTCTGACTACGCCCCGTTTGGGGGTGTGACATTGACCGTTACGGGAACGCCAACTTAGGTTGTTGTTTTTTATCAATGATCAAGACGTTGTAAATAGTTGTGTCTTTATCATGGTAACAGTCAGGAAAAAGTATCTAGCAACTTGTACTTTAGGCTTAACCTATTTGTTTCTTGATTTTTATTTAACAACAATTTACTTCCCTCTCACCTAATGATTAGCCGCTGGTTTTACGCGAATGGGGATTCATACGAACATGCATGTCTATTCCGTCATTACGGCCATGTATGCATGTCTTGTACCTCGTTGGTTTATGACTTTTGGTGAAAGTTAGAAGGTTCCTACCCTATATCATTCTTCATCCTAATCGTTGGTTAAATTCAAATAAGGATGTGATCAAACACACATGTCTATCCTGTCATTACGGCCATGTATGTGTGCTTCAGCTGCCTTGTTAGAGTGGTACTTCTGGTGAAAGATTATAGAATGATCAACCATACGCTTTTCCATACAAAACCCATATTTACCTTTATAAACTTGTTACTCCTAGGCTTTAGTAGTGGAGATGTGTATCCTTGCCAAGGTTATGATAGAATACTCGTCACGACCGAGCAATTGAGCGATTTAGTTACATGTTACTACATAGATTAGTTGAGTGATTTGAGTGTTTTCATCTTCTTATTTCGTGAGGTGTTTGGTTGTGTACTTGTAAAAGATCAAATAAATGCTTTAACGAAAAATATCCTTAGGGTTACATTTTTGTAAAATCTAAAGGCTACTTGAGGACAAGTAGGATTCAAGTGGGGGGATATTTGATGAAATCAAATAACGCCTATTTTATAGCATCATTTATCCTATGATATTAACCTATTTTATATAATTATTGCAAAGAGTTGTTACTTAATCATTTATATTTGAGAATTGCAGTAATTATGGAGTAATTGGTGAAAGATAGCAAAAGGTGCGCATTTTGGAGCTTATTGAAGATATTTTAAAGATTACTATTCTGAATACCAATACGCCGTATCCATCAAGGAAGATACGGCGTATCCGTGCCTGCACTCACCAAAGACCACACAGGAATAAAGCTCAATACGCCGTATCTAGAGAGACTCAATACGCCGTATCCAAGATATAGTATGTAAATATTCTGGAAGATATCAAGCGTGGTCCCTACTCTAAGAAACCCCCAATACGCCGTATCCAATACTTGGATATGCCGTATCAAACCGACTTCCAGACCTTATAAATAGAAAACTCAAAAATGAGTTTTGTGTGTGCTAAATCATATTCTCGATACCTAAACCACAAAAGTTGATTTTCAAAAGAGAAAAAGAGCAGAAGAGGTCGAGAAACGTTATCAATTCAATAGGAGACAACGTGTAATTCCATATACTTTAGTAATCGTTCAGTTTTTGGTATCATTCGTTAACTCAGTTAGTTTACCTTGGTTAAATAATTACTCTTGTATTTATTATGACATTTGAAGGCTAATACCTTCGGGTATTAGCCATTATTATGAAGATCTGAATGTTTGGTATTTGTTTATCTCAATTTATACTTGTTTACGCGCTTTTGTATGCGACATATCATTCAACTGGATCTAGTAAAGCAGACCAAATAGATCTAGAGTCTAGGATAGCTCTTTATATAGTGATTTATACATCTAGAACCATAGGATCATAAATATTGTCCTCCTAAATCTGTGTCTAGGATACGCTTCGAGCTTAACTAGTTAATTGGATATTACCAATGGTTTATTGATCGTGTTGACTAGAAGGTGAATCTAGATAATTCAACAAATAACGTTCTGATTCCATTGGAAAGTTGGACAAGTTGACTACTAGTGTATAAATCACCATTAAGCGGTAAGTGGGTAAAGTCTCTATAAGCTAGGGTTTAACAAGATCACCATTGCTTTAATCCCTAAGATAGATTATAATAAGCAAATAAGGATGCTTTATGCGGATGCTTTAATTTTAATAGAATTAATGTGTCTAGGTCTTAGGATGATGTAACGCCTAAGTCTTAAGAATGATATGCCACCTCGAGAGAAGAGATCATTGCACTTAATAAACAAACCAACGTTCTAATCAGATTAATAATGGTTAATATAATTTTCTATCATAAGGCTCGATCGCTCTTTTATCTTTTGTTGATTAGCTTGCGTGGGTTAAAGTCCCTTGGATTGATTGTAGTCACCAACCAAACCGTGCAAGTCTCTCAGGCTGAAAACCCTCTTTTTCTGTTAGAATTAGGATTTAGACTCACATAGGTTTAACACAGGTTTAGAATAAAATAGAATTAACATAGATTAGATAACCAAGATATTAATTAAATTGATAGATTTAACCTCGCTTCAAGTTTTCAACACCCTACTTACCACGAAACTACCACCTATCGGGTACACTACCCGTTAAAGTGTTGTTTTTGGTTTAGTCAGAAAATATAAATTTAAAACTTGAATCAATAAAATATACAACACACAATGACACATCAAGTCAGTCATAACAAAACTACCCACGTGGGTGATATAAAAGTTGAGATTTTGTTTTTTACAAATACCCGTTGGATGGCCTTCAGACTTACATTCATACAATGACTTTCGCTTAACATATTTCTCTTTAGTCCTCAATCTTAGTATATTTGAATAAAAGGATTTCACATATATTTAAAAGAACAAATATCTGGCAATATCTACCTGCCTAATGTATGTGTGGCGGCTGTAGTTGCAGACAAAGGTAATATAGCCAATGCAAACATAGTGAATTTAGTATGATTGGTGATAGTAAAACCTACGACGTATGCATATGTAATGAAGGCAAAGGTTTAATCATGAAATGTTAAAAGAGGCACATACCTTACTAATTCCAATCGCGACTTGCTGTAGCTTTGTTGGAAATGATGTTAACTACTTGTTGTTGCAGGAAACGTTTCGCTTCTATATTATTTTTGAATTTGCCAGCAGATATTTTGTTGCAAGGAAAGGTTTGTTGCTTCTAGATTATTTGGGACGTTGTCAGTACAATTTATGAACGTCAAAATCCGAATACAATGGCAGCTAAACTAAAAAATTAGGAATCCATTTTATTAAGGTAGCATGATGATGATGATCATCATAAAATTAATACTGTATAAGAAATTAAAACAATTAGTAAGGTGCTTACTTTCTCATTCTTGAAGGAAACCTTTTTTTCCCTCATTCGTTCTCCATTATCGAGCCGATCATTTTCCCTATAACATCAGAACAATACATAATGATCTTAAACCCATATATTTCATCAATATAACATCATCATCATTATAGAATTTCTACTCTGTAAGAAACTAAAAAAATTAACATGATTCTTACATTCCGATTCAAAAAACAATCCCATTTTTTTAGAAAAAATGAATCTAAACTTTACAACAGTTAAAATCAATTTCTTTTAAGTTTATCAATTTCTTCTTCAATTCCACTTAATTTCACCTTCAAATCATCTACTAATTGTAACATAAATTTAGGGGGGTAGGGGTGGGTAGAGGTGTTGGGGTTGGTGGGTAAGCTGGAGAGGGTTTGGGATGAGATGGTGAGTAAAGGTGTTTTGGTTGATGTTACTGCGTATAATGTTAAAATTTAACTGAAGAGTCTTTTAGTTTTCTTAATTGATAGATAAATAAGTTTGATATTGCCCATTAAATTAAAGGGTTGTATCTTTTAGTATAATAGATAAGTGCTCCATGTAATCACATATCAATAAATTATAAACCTTTTGAGTTTATAAACCTTTTCTCACTATGATAAAATGTGTTACAACTTCATAAATGTTTCACATTACACATGCCTTTTTGTGTTTAGTTTATGAAGAGGTCCAAGAACTTGGACCTTTTCATGCCACCTAGATTTCTTACCACGGTTAAAATAATATATAAACGTTTTCAAGTTTCTTAAACCTTTTCATAAACCTCTCATAGCAGATGCTCTAAGAACAAAGTCCAAGCATCATAATTACTTTAACAACAGTGATTTTAATATAAACAAGACATCTATTTGGTGGTGGGACGACTTCTTCAATTCTGATAAGATTTAGGGATAGGGACAAATCGATAATATTATTTACATTAATAGGGATAAATTAGTAATTTACCAAAATTCTCAAAAGTTGCAAAATGCTTTCCCTAGCTTTGCACTCGATTTTGGACGGATGACAAATGGAACAAATAACACTAGAGATCCTCTTCCTTACCCTCCCTGCCTCTTTCCCTTCCTTTTATAAAAAAATGAGGTTTCTAACCTGTGCTCCGCTGCGGAGCGTAGGATTTTACGTTGCAGTGGGGCACGGGATTTTACCTTAATTTATGTTAAACGGAGTGTTCGTGTGTTTTTAGGATGTGTCATTTTTTGAAAATTTGCTGAAATGTAATTATATTGTTGAACAATCCCAAATAAGTAAACTAGTATTTGGCCCATCTAGACTAAAAGTGACATTAATCTTGGCATGTACAATTCCTCTCCAAATCTAGTTTGACATAACTCTTCTCAAATACAATTCCTCTCTAAATCTAGTTGCACATAGCTCTTCTTTCCCATACAATATTACATACGACATCATGTACCAATCAAGTATAGCTACATTACCTTGGTTAATCTTCATTCAGTACCACATAAGATCATGTAATTGGCTGCAAGCATGCTTGTTATCTTGCTGCCTGCAAACAACCTTCCAACTTTAGCAGTTTCTCCTTTCGCAAGAGACCCACTGCCATCACGAACGACAAACGCAACATCATTAAGTACTAATTTCATTTAAAGAACACAATAAGCATATAACGACAATTTAAACTAAGGGGGATTTTGGGATTGTTTACATGTTTTGTGCAAGAAAAAAAATAAGCATCCTCGGTTTCATTTACGACGCGCTTTTCAAATGCAAAGTGCTTAATACCCTTTACCCAAAAATATAGCAGCATATTTTCACAGCAGAATCACAACGAATAACACAAATGAGTAAGTGAAATTAGTCTAAATTGCGCGCATTTTTTACTTAACTGTTAGCACTTGTTTACACACACCTTGATTAAACCATATGACCATAAATCGCAAATGACCATGATGCTGTATCTACATTAAGACGTTTGTGTGCATCATTTAAATGTTGAAAAGATGCATAATTAAAGAAGTCAGTACCTATAATTTGCAGCTATAGAGGTATAAAAACCATTGATCAATGTAGTTTTTGTGGTTTTTATCACTCGCATGTTAAGTTACAAAATTTCCACAAATATCTTAACCATGATTAATAGCAGCCTAAACTAAATATTAGGCAGCATGAAAGGCGAAAACTCATAGTCTTGGAGGGTGTTTGAGATTGCGTTTAGAGGGTCATTATCGCACATGCAAAAGAAAGCTGAATATTATAGACTAAGCTATTTAGCATGCCGTAATTTATCAGTAAAACAGGTTGTCTATAAAATACTGTAAATAAACTTATTTTCCACTAAAACTGTATTACTGAATGTTTTAAGTTATATTGATATGTATACAATTGGTAGCTTGGATTATGCAATTTCAGTGTTCAAGAAAATAGCCTTTAAAGATACAAAAAGTGTGGTCCATTTTTATCTATCTGAAATGAAACTGTTATTTTATACAACACTAATAACCAATAACGCATAACCGTTAAAGAAAAGGAATCAAGATAGTAGCATCACATTTTCATCATAGGAGTTTTTTGTTGAGCGATCATACGAAAAGACTTTCAGCCTTGCTCACTTTTCTTATGTGAAACTAACCCACATCGTTCCCTCAAGCATTGTCTAAAAATCAAGATACTTATGTCTAATGCTTGAAGCCGTTGAATCAATGTTTTTAGCCCGCCAATGCGATGCTTCAGTCTGCCGTTCGAATGCATCAGCCTTTTTGAAACACATGACGTGATTGGTAAGCGACACGACTTAAGGGGTGTATGAATAAGCTCTATGAAATAGATCGAACTTATTTATAAGAAAGTCTTAATATTCCTTCTGAAAACATTTGTACAATGTAGGCTTAATTGTTATTTTTCACCTTAATTAAAAAGAAATAAACATAACGCTTATAAATTAAATGCCTATTTTTCTCCTTGTTTCAAATCGAATTCTGATTCATAGCTTTTCAAAATCGAATTTATTTCACTAACTATTTCAAAATTTCATAATCAAAACACAAAATTGGTGACCTTCGTACACATTTACAAAAAGACTAATTTATCAGTCCTACAGGTGTGTGTGTGTTTTTTGGTTTTTATCTACTGATGATAACACGCATCCTACATACGTGTACTACGACCAAAAAACCCGTGTCAGGCGATTCAGACTTCTAATGCAACTATGTTGTTGCTTCGCCAAATTACATAATCATTATATACATTGAACAAACTATCGTTATGGTTGTGTGTGGCATCAAGTACATGTTCTCCTCTATTCAAAATAAAATTTTATAGTAGTAAAACTAACAAAAAAATCCCCCAATCGAATATATATGAATATATTTTTAACTATTAAAGACCATATACAATACAAACATACCTAATTTATGCATATGCCTAAAGCAGTAAACTTTTTACCAAACTTTGGTTCCTATGATGATGATTCCTCAGTGTACGACATAACACAACTCTTCACCAATCCAAAACTAAAACAAAAGTAAAAAAGTCAAAATACACTTAATGAGAAAATAAAAGTTATACACACGATGTTTGAAATAACTAACTAATTTGCATCCCAAAACTTGCTCATCAAAAAACCAACGTCGTTATGTTTTTTAAGGTGTGTCGACCAAATTGTTTTACAGGCTCAGACAGGCAAGGGACTGAAAAAAAGGATACGTCCGCCATGGTTGCAAGTGTAGTAACTTACGCCGCCAAGATGCGGAGAATCTTAGTTTTAACACCCCGTCTCCGAAGACTCATCACAGCCCATATTTGTGTTTATAAGCGAAGCCAAATGTAGGTCGGCATCCTCATTTTCTTTTTTATCTTTTTTTCCCAAAAATCATACCGATAATAAAGTGTATGTGTAAAAGTGTGTGTTTTTCTGTTTTTATTTACTGATGGTAACACGTACCCTACGTACGTGGCATTGATGGAATACGACCCAAAAAACACTAGTCGGGTCAGTTTTTGCATTCAATGCATTTAAGGCATTATTTATTGATGGTAACACGTACTCATGACTTGTCAATGATGGGAATATAATGTGTAACCAGACAAAAATACTATGACCCAAAAAAAAAACATGGGTAAGTGCAGTTTTCACATTCAATACATTTAAGGCAGCAATCCTTGACCATGTTTACCTAACATCGCAAGAGAATAAGTGGATTGGCGGGACGTGATTGTACAGGAGGCTCAGATAGGCAAATAACGAAAGACACAAGATGCCAGCCATGGTTGTAAACGCAATACGTTGCCACACCAACCTGTGGATATTCTTGCTTTTTTGGTAGCCTTTCAGATTCATCATAGCCTTTCACAAATTCTCATGAAATAGAAACTGATCAAAAATGCACCATGGTTATAACACAGAACGTGCCTTATATCCAAGGATTAGATTATACATAGACGTTCACAATCGATATCACCACAATTATAACTTTATATTAAAAGGAAGGATTGCTGCCTTAAATGCATTGAATGCACGAACCGAGCCGACCCAGGTTTTTTAGAAGAAACATCGAGCCGCCATGGCTGCAAATATGTTCTTTTGCTGCTCCGCCAAGATACGGCTCAATTTTAACCCGTTGGCTTATTTTAAAACATATGAGCCTATCACCATTGTCACGCGCCCGTCACTATCTTCGTACGCGCCATAGATAGCAGCAGCGAAAGGAGTGGTGGCATCGAAGGAGCATAGCTGAAAGTTTAAGCAAGTCAGAACCATAAATCGTGATTCTAAGCGGTAACAACAACAATCTGGGCATCAATATCACATCTTACTGGTATCTAATCAAAAAACACTTTTAATCACAAATAAAGCCAAACAACCCTTTTTAGAAACATAAAAAAAACATAAACCTAATAAAGATCATGAAATCAAACAGTAACAATTAACCATAAAGACCATGAAATCAAGCAGTAAAACATATACCTTATCTATTTCAAGCTTAATAAGGCCAAAAAATAGTCTCCAAAATTATCAGCAATGAAATACCCAATAATAATTCCACTACTGAAACCATCGTCACCAAACAACCCCTGGCTCATCTCTTATTACAGTAACAAAGAAAAGACCGCCATCAAAACCAACTCCATTAGATTTCAACTTAGCAACAAAAAAGCAGACCATATGTTTTAAAACCCTTAGAAGCAAAGACGAACCATATTATCATCTATGAGATCTGATTTAGAGAGAAAGCAAGAAAGATCGAGACAGGAGTGTGAGAGAGAAGAGATGTGTATGTGTACAGCTGTGTGTTTTTTTTTTGGTTTTTATCTACCGATGATAACACGTACCCTACGTACCTGTACTACGACCCAAAAAAATCCGAGTCGGGTCGGGTCGTGCATTCAATGCATTTAAGGCAACAATTCTGCCTTTTAATATAAAGGTATAATCTAAAGAACACAAATCTTTTTAGTTTTCCTTCCTTTCCATTTTTTTCTTTAATAAACAAAACTCAAGAACACAGTCTTTTATGGTTAAGCGCCGCCATGCATGTTACCATAACCAATGGTAAAAAAAACAAACACAACATGTACTTTAAATGAACAAAACCACGTTAGATTAGATGCCTTTTTTTGGTTAAGTTCTCATTTAAGAACACTGACCGAATAGCTTGTCACATATAATAAAATATAAAAGATACACACCTTTACAAGTATCTCATGAGTCGTAACTATTTTGATGGATATGCTATATTCAATATAAGATCATAAACATCAAAAAATATGAAGCCGGTTGAAAAGCAATAATGAAAAGGAAAGAAATTATGCATATTTAGTTTAAATAAATTAATGCTTTTGAGTGTATTTTAGACATAGTATGTCCATGCTTAAATAAAAAAAACGTATTAATAAAATGAGAAAAGTTCATTTGCATATCAGTTTCTCCTCACATACCAAAGGACAAATCTTCATTATCCATTTGAGTTTGATCGAATGATGAAAATTAATCTAAGATTTAATTTTATTTAATGGATAAGATTAAACCTTAAAATAATCCACTGTACCTTCTTCTTTTGTGTTTTTTAATTAAAACACACTTTCACCCTTATTTTTAAAAATTACATATCGCAAAAACCGCAAAACATTAAGATACATAAATTACACCATCGTGACGAGCATTAAATTATCTTTCAATAGAGGGGCACTTTCATATACTTTCGACAAACTTTTTTTGTTTTTTTGTATTTTTTTGTTTTTTCTTGGTGTAGTATTTTTTTTATATATCACGTGTGATATTACACTAATACGTAAGTTAGAACACTTCACATGCTTTTGTAAAACGGGTATAAGTATTTGTGTAGAACTTCAACAGACTCGTTTTGGCATTGAAAATTATATATCATTAGCTTTCCAACCATTTATCATACATAATTTTTGGACCTCCAAATCAAAACAGTTTATTTATAAAAGTTGGTGAATATCGAATAATTTTATTTTTTATCATCAAACCTACTTGAAGTATCACATGTGATATAACATATTTGTACGTTCGAACACTCAACATGATGTCATGAAATGAGCGTAAGTATTGATGTAAATCATTAAATGGTTCATCATGTTTGACATTAAAAAATAAACATCTTTACCATTCTAACCATATATCAAACATAATTTGTGAATGTTAAATTAAAACACTATTTTCTCACAAAACTATGTTTTAACCCTTTTTATCCTACTAACAGTATAATATCACATGTGGTACATAACATTTATTACATGTTAAGAATTTCAAAAATAACCACAGTTAGTGCTACATTATATTGCTTTATCACATGTGATATTAATTATATATGGAATACCATGACTAATGTCACATTATATTACCTTATCACATGAGATATTATTATTATTTATTTATCACTAGTGATACTACAATGTCAGGGATAATAAATGTTAAGCCACGGGTGAATCTTACTTTATAAAGGTATTGTTATAGGGTTTAGTGGTTAGGGGTTTAGGGGTTTTGGTATAGAGTTTAGTAGTTAGGGGTTTAGGGTATAGATTTTAAAGTTTATGTATATATAGCGCTTGTGATATTACACATAGTGGTTTGAGGTTTAGTTTTTTGGTTTAGGGTAGTGGTCAGGGGTTTAGGGTTTTTGGTATATATTTTAAAGTTTATGTATATATCACTTGTGATATTATACCTAGTGGTTAGATGTTTAGAGTTTTTAGTATTGGGTTTAATGGTTAAGGGTTTAGGTTTTTGGTATAAGGTTTAGTATATATCACTTGTGATATTATACCTAGTGGTTAGAGGTTTAGGATTTTTGGTATAGGGTTTTTGGTATAGATTTTAAAGTTTATGTATATATCACTTGTGATATTATACTTAGTGGTTAGTTATTATACCTAGTGGTTAGGTATTTAGGGTTTTTGGTACAGGGTTTAATGGTTAGTGGTTTAGGATTTTTGGTATATATTTTAAAGTTAACGTATATATCAGTTGTGATATTATACCTAGTGGTTAGGGATTTAGGGTTTAATGGTTAGGGGTTTAGCGTTTTTGGTATAGAGTTTCAGTCTATATATCCTCACTTCCAGGTGAATGTGTGTTAACTCCTGTGAGAGGTGAATCATTGAAAATGTAAATGGATTTGATGTCTCTTTACCAGTTAGCCATTAACTCTGGAGTAGTCAGTTCTTTGGCCACCAGAAAGGTGTATGTCCATGGTCAACTGAAAACCATTTCAACTCTCAGTACTTGAAACATTGGTGAGTTGAATACCATTTGGTTTTTGGCAAACCCATTACAGCCTATCACGGATTTTGATATGCCTTACCTCGTAGCCGTTTGCTCAGGGCTAGTCATGCTTTTAGTTATAAATACTATGGGTGCATAGAATACATACAATTTTTGGTAAGTGTCAAAATTAGAACGGATTTGATAGGTCTTTTACCAAGCAGACGTTTGCTCTTGGACTAGTTTGTTCTTATGTCTGTTAAAACATGGTGACAAAAGACCATTTGTTTCTCAGTGTGTGGGGTTAGCCATACAACTCAAACCCTTTTTGCCTCTTCATGAGAAGTTTCTGTGTCTGTGTCATCATCATTAGAATCTTCAAATTCTTCCAACTGTTGTTTCACAAACTTGATCAGCTCCAAAGCCATAGAGCTTTCTTCTTCAGTTTCTAACTTCAATTCCAACATGTTTGAAAGTACTTCCTTGGCCAGAGGGTATCTGTTTTCTACAAACATATGAATGACAAGTCCAGTATTTGTCATGATAGTATGTACCCCTGAGGAACTGTGTAATTTCAACTGTAAAGTTTCAATTTTGATGTGTTTCCCAAAAGTCTGCAGTATCACCTTGATTGAACATAATCATTAGATCTCCCCAAAGCATCTTGTCAAATCCTTCAGGAAGTTTGTCTTTATATTCTTCCATGACTAGTTCATAGATAACTTTCAAGTCTGCTCTGTCCAAAATTGATAGGACTCCCATCAAGGTGCGAAAGAATCTTTGATGTCCATTACTCCTTGTTACCTTATTCAGATATATATCTTCATTAGGTTTGGTTTGATCATATTGAGGTTTAGTCGTGAGGAAAAATGACTGCCATTCAATAATGGGATATTGATGATCAAGACTATCTGCATCAATCACTTTGTCTTCATTAGGAGCTATATGTAAGCATATCTTCAAATCATCATCTTCTCTTGTGAGACTAGAGCCATGCTTTCTCCTTTAAGCTTTTAAATCCTCCTTGTGCCTAACTTCCTTTTCTTTGCTCCTTCTTCCTCTTGAACTTCCTCATGAACAGATTCATCCTTCTTTTCTTCCTCTTTATCAGCATCTTTCTCATTCATCTTTTTGATTGCTCTTTCATCTTCTTCAGATCCAATAGCCACAAAAGTCTGATCTTGCTTCTTGTATCTCTCATACAAGACTTGAATCTCTCAAATGATTTTGACTTTAATATCAGCAATGCTTTATTTATGCAACATGTTTCAGATAAGTGATCATCTGATTTCTGAGCTGAGATATTGTTGGTGGCTTGTTTCTGATAACAGCACTCCTTTGTTCTGCAAGAAACTTCCTTTGGGCAGCAATTGTGTCATGTAAGAACTTTGCTCTTTCCTCAATAGAATATTGCTCCCTTTCTTCTTGTTGAATCTTTTCAGCAAGAATCTGATCTGCATTTAATCGTGCTTGAATGTAATCAAATTCAGTTGCCAGTGCTTCTCTTGCAGCTTCTTCCTCTTGCTCTACCAATCTTCTAGCCAGAGAAGTGCATCAAGATCTCAATCTGCTAGCTCTTGAAGCTCTTTTGATTTCTTTGATGCTTGAACTTCAGCTTGAAGGTCTTCTTCAGTCATTGGATCTTTTCCTTTTCTCCTTTGAACTTTTTCTGTCTCACCAGTATTAAGTGCAGCAGTATTAACCTCAGCAGTATTAACTTGAGCTGAAGGTGTACTAACAGCATTGAGTTCAGCTTTAGTATTAACTTAGTTGCAGGATTAAACGAGCTGTAAGTGTACTAACAGTATTAATTGAGAGTCATCAGGTCTTCCAAAAGTAAGATTTTGTTAGGAGTTGGTTTAGATTTAGTTTCCATTCTGTATATCTGCTACCAAGTGGTGCTTGTGATCCCTTAAATCCTTATGATGATACATTAGTTAAGATTTGTGCGCCCTCTAAGGTGGAAGATTATTTGTTCTTCTTGAGCGTCCCTGAAACACTTGCTCTTTGCAGGAGTAGAATATGTATCTACTTGATCTGTTTGTAGAAGGAGCAATCTTGATCCATGACCCTGTGCATCCTTAGTTTCCTTACTTTTTCCTCTTCTTCCTCAACTTGTACTTCTAGCATTTTTAACCTTCTCATTTCAGCTTGAAGATTTCCTGTTCCAAGAGTCATGCATTAGTTTCCACTTAGTTCCTTTTTCCAAAGGATTTTGCTCTTGACTCCCCTTGCCTTAGGTACTATAATCCATCAGGTTCTTAAGTTGCTCACTTTTTAATAGTTCTAGATGCTTGAATCTCAGGCTTCATGTGAAGGTCTTGGTGGAGACATGTGATTAAGAAGGTTCAAAGTTGGACCCTTCCTGTATCTGTATGATGTGATGGAATTTGAGGTGATGGTGAAAGAGTTGGTTGAATGTCGGATTATGGTAGATACTGGTGGAGATGATGTTGTTTGTACAGGTTGAATTTGAGGTGTTGTAGCTGTTGGTTGTACACTTGATGGTTGAGGAGGTGGTTGTACAGAGTGAGTTAAAGTGGAAGGTGGTTGTGTTATTTGTACATGAGATGATGAGGTAGCTGGTTGTGTTATTTGTACATGATGATGATGTAGGGTAGCTTAGGTAAAGACTGAGATGGTGTTGGATCAGCAATTGGTTGTGGTTTGACCTTTGCATCAATGGTTAGCATAACATGCAACAATGGTCTATGTATCCCTTGAAAACCTCTTTTCATATTTCCAAAAATCTTTTTGGTTAATGATATAGGGACAAAAAGGTTTTTGTTCTCAGTTTGAACATTCAAAATCATTTGAAGAAAACGGGGGTACATAATAAAAACTTTGATTTGGCTTTTCAAATTGGAGATCTTTCCATCAAAGATAGTTTGAAAAATTAAGTCTCTTCCAGTGGTATTGACATTTCAAAGCTATATTGCAATTTTTTATATATCAGTGCGATGTTGCTACCAAACCTGATCCCATCCTCACATTTTGGAGACTGTATACAATGAAGAATTAAGAATATGATTGTCTAAGAAATCTCCATTGGGGTGTAAAGTGACTTTCCAAAACTAAAAGTTCTTGTCATTTACATAACCACAATATTTTTGCAATCCTACTAATATTCTCTTCTTTTTGCACATGTTAATCCCTGAAGAATCTGCTAATTGGAGTTGCCTCCTAACAGATTCTTCAGTGATTGTATATTCAATAGAATCTATGGTTGCATTAAGTTGTTGAGTCCCATCTGCAAGTGTTCTAGCAGTTGCAGTCTGCCAAAACTGCTTGACAAGAGAAAATAGATAGGTGATTGTGAGTGAGAGCACTTACCTCTATTTGTGAACCTTCTGAGGGAAAATTCACTATCTTGTGTATCCGGCACTCTCAGTGGGTTGAGTAAAAAACCTACTTGATTGTGCTACTATCAGCAATCTTTAGTTGCGCCATTGATTGATTTGGTGAAAATTCTTAGAATCTTTTATAAATTAATACTGGTGATGGGACGTATGACAGATTAGGTCTGGTAATGAGAGTAATTTTAGCGATTTCTTTTGAGAAAGAGATAATAGGGTAAATAGTGATAAGGATGAAAGAGAAATTACTTTATCCCTATATAAGTACTCTATCAGCGTTTTAGGCGGCTAAAATATCTTCAACGGTTATGTTTGAATAAAATAAATTTTATTTCAATCAGTATTAATGAAAACCACCTGAGCTTAAAGACTTGCACTACCAGATTTAAAATAGTCAACCAGTTTTTAATTATAATTTTCAGCAATGTTGACCACAACATATCTAATTACAACCAAATTGCACCAATTGGCAGTGACAACTGGGTCATTTTCTTTTCCATGTCCAAGTTGATCTTGCATCACCTTTTTACGACTCAAGTAATACTGCAAACGTTTGTCTTTAAACAAGAAAGACAATTTTATAATTTTAACTCTATACTAAACAGAATTAACCTAGGATAACTACCAGTCTTAATACTCAACTACCAGTATTAAGTGGTTACCAGTTTTAACTTTTACACTAGCAGACTTAATACAAAGCTACCAGTATTAAATTACTATATTACCAGAACTAATCCTAAATTATACTACCAGAATTAATTTTAACTTAGAGCTACCAGGATTAAATCTAACTTTTACAGAACTACCAGGATTAAATCTAACTTATACAGAACTAAATAATACATACATTACTAAATTTACACTTTTTCCTCCCCTTAAATGTAGCTTATGGGTTGATCATACCAATGCTAACCACCAAGTAATGAAACCGTGGTCCATCAAATGGTTTGGTCAACAAGTCAGCTACATTTAAGTCTGACATTTACCTTGTCGTTTGTGTGAATTTCTCACACTTATAAGCTTCTTATCTAACAATCTCTGATGATAGTGGTGACGAATCTCAATGTGTTTGAGACCTCTCTTTTAGAATGTAACAGGGTTTTCACAATGCAAATTGTGCTTTCATTATCAATGTGGCATTTTGGTTATTTCATGAAGTTGAAATACCATAGTCCAACAATGATTTTGAACCACAACACTTGTCCACAGCAATTCTGCAGCCGCTACATATTAGCTTCAGTTGCTTGAAGTGGCTTACATAGTCTGTTTACTTGCATTGACAGAAGGAGATAAGTCTTTGACCAAGAATTGACATACCACTGGTTTTGGATTTCCTGTCAAGATTGGAACCACCGTAGTCCACTATCAGGAATGCTTCCAACTCAAGGGGTGCATCCCCCCTTGGATACCATATCCCAAGTTTGGTTTGACTTGAGGGATTAGTACTGAAGATCCTATTGACAAGCAAATTGAGTGAGAAGTCTTTGGAGTTACTGAAAACGTGAACAAACACATTACTTGCATTCATAATTTCAGGGTCTAGAAGAGTTAAGTAATGAGGGAACCCTTTTTTTTAATTTTTTTTTTTTTTCCCCCAAAAAAATTTATAGGTCTGTACAAGTGTACATTTCTACATCAAAAGCTTCTTCATCTTTTGTCAAATGGCAACTGGTCTCCTATGGGGAGTGATGGCAGCGTTGACATGCACAAGATCAAATTTCTTGAGTATCTCAGCTACATACTTCTATTGAGAGCTGAGATGCATTCTTTTTTTTTACTTTTTCAGCTTGAATTGTAGGGACCTAAAAAGAATGTAAGTATCACCCATGGAATATTTAAATCTGCTTTGGCTCAAAACTATCAAAACTCATCACACCAGACTTTTTGTAGACCAAAAAATGATAGCATAAAACAAAATAAACATACACTTGAACCAACTTGATATCCTTTTTGTTTCTTTAATGTATATAGTCTTATCAATGGTCCCTCTTGTATCATGCTTTTCTAGAATGTTGACTGAAGTAGCATACATGATCTAGGGGCTGGTGCAATCCATACAAGGCTTTGACCACCTTCCTTATAACCTTTGTAGGATGATCAGGATAACCAAAATCAGGGAGGAGGTTGTGAGACATAGACATATTCATCATAGTGCATACAGAAAAGCAACTTTTTACATCCATTTTGATAGACTATGAAACCCATAAATGAGCCAAAGGCTAAAAACAACCTGATAGCTTCAATTCTTGCTACAGGTGCAAAAACCTCATCATAATCAATCCCTTCTTCTTGTCTATGACCTTGAGCTACCAGCCTTGCTTTGTTTCTGACAACTACTCCCCGCTCATCCTTTTTGTTATGTATACCATTTAGTACCATCACCCTTAGCCCATTTTAGGGTAATCAACAAAACCCATACTTGTTGAAGCTTGACTGCAACAGTTTTCCTGCATAGCTTCCCAACCCAGCTTACTCATCTTTAGAGCTTCTGAGACTTTCCTTGGTTCACAATTGAGGTCAAAAAGCAAGCAATAAAGACCAATGTTGTTGATCTTTATGATTGCTTCTTTGGTTTGCTTGTATGTAGCTTACTAGAGCATGAGCCTCAGTGATTTTCTTGAGAGAGCTTCTAGTCTGAACAGGTGTATTGGGATCTCCAAGGATTTGACTTTGAGGATGAGCATTGTGAATCCTTAGAGTGGGATTTGTAGGAACATCTACTTCATCTGGTAGATTGTTGAAATCAGAAATAATCCCTTCATCATCATAAGAAGCCTTTTCAAGATACCTTCACTTGATTTATCATAAATCTTATTTCAGGCATCTAATCATCATATGCATAGAGAAGACACTCTTCTTCATGATCAGCACTAGGAAGAAGATACTTCAGGTATTGTCATATTAACCTCCTCAATTAGCAGTTTAAGGTTAATACTACCAGTATTAACAGGATTTAGTACTGGTAGATACTGTAGTGGTACTGTCCTAAGTGCTTTTTAAAGCACAGAGCATCAATTCTTCTTCTAAAAGTCATTATGTCTTCATCAGAATTGGATATTTTGGTGTTAGAAGATGGTTGCTTGGGAGTGTGTCTTCTTTGTAGCAATCTTTTCAAAAAGAGATGTAGAAGAAACCACCACAAGGTCTGCATCCTCCTCAGGTTGCACATCAATATCAATGACTTCCTTTGAACCTGTAGGGTTAGCTTGATTTTGCACAGAAACAGGTATATAGTTCATAGAGTCTGTAGTAATGGTAGTCTACAGTTCAAAACATCCAGTATGGCCTTTCCTCTGTAATTGGTTTCTTTTCTCAAGAAAGTTGGACATGAGGTTGTCTTAAAACTCTTTTGGTGACTAAGTTATAAACCCTAAAGGGTTTACCTATTTACAGAGTAAACCAACAAGAAAACCCTCAGCAGATTTTCCATTCAACTTTAATAGAGGGCTAAGGCAGTACTTTTGAGAATGTTAACATGGCACCCAATTGGTTTATATAAGCTAAGGAATTGGTTTGTGGCCAACAAAAAGCCTCTAAGGAAGTTTTGTTTTGAAGGCTTGGTCACTCTTCCCCTGTTGAAGGTATAGCAAGCAGTATTAACTTGCTCTGCCCAAAAAAGTGGTAGGTAAAGGGGTGAGTCAGCTCAGCATAGTACTTGCTGCCTCTATAAGGGTCTTATTCTTTCTCTAAGCTACCCCATTTGCTGAGGTGTCCTTGTTTACTAAACTCCTGTTGATACCCTTTTATCACCACGAATCAAGTTAACTGTTTTTTAAATTCTGTCCCATTATCTGATCTAATGATTTTTACTTTTTGATTTAGTTGGTTTTCTATCTGTCTTATAAAAAGGTCTTAAGGATGCTACTAGGCTCTTCTCCTTTTGGATAGAAAGAAAACCAACAAAACCTTGAACAGTTCAATCAGTAATCACTAGAACAGTAACTTGCATGGTTGATACTTCTCACAGATGTTGGTCCAAATAAATCCTATGCCAAGGTTGTAATGGGTGGGTCACATATCTATCATTTTTGGCCTTTCAGGAGGCCTTGTGTTGATTTCCCTTTGTACAAGCAACACAAGTTGTGGTCATTTTAAAACTCTTGGAAGTGTAACCCTTAACTAGATTATCTTTACAAGGTATTTAAATTTTTGAAATTATGGTGACATAACCTCCTGTGCCACATTTTAGCTTCATTAGATGAGGCTTTTGCTAATAAACAATGTAACCTTTGAAGAATCAACAGTTTTTCATATCAAAGTTATATGTTGTGTTGCCTAGTAAATTTAAGAAGAACTGATTTTCATCAGGCATCTTGGAAGTCAGAGGACACCACATAAAACACTCTTTTTCATGTTAAAAAGTATTTGTTTTTTATCCACATATCTGAGTTATGGTGAATAAGCGTTAAAATGTCCTAGTTCTTTCACAAAGCCACATCATCAAACTAAAATTTCCTAATCTAATTGTCCTTTTCCATGATACTTCCTTTATTCCTCCAAAAGTACAGATCCCACTTTGTTCTAGTTCTTGATAATCTTCAAGATGGCCCTGTTACCAGTCATGTGCCAGAACATCCACTTTCAAAATACTCTTTGCTCATATGCTTTAGTGGATGATCCCTGCACATACAAAAAGAGATTAGTTTCTCTTTGGGGACCCATGCCTTCACAGGACTTGGGGCTCTGACCTTGTGGGACCTTTTGAGAAACATATGAACATTTGATTAGGGGTTGGCTCCACTATGGGTAATTGAGTGTAGTGCTTGTTTTCTCCAAACAACACCTGCTGAGGTCTTAACAGCTAGTACCATTGTTGCCCTTAACAGCATTAATTATTTGTCTTGTATGCTGTATTCTTTGTAAAGGGTCTAATTTTCAGCGTGATTTTTGTTTTGTAAAACATGTCTTTGGATTTTTAAATTAACTATGAAGTATGGTGTGATAATTCTGGGCCTTTGTTACTCTGGCAGTATTAACCTGAACTCTACCAGAGATTAACAATTTGTTTTGCAAGTTTACCATCTTACGGATATACCAGACTTATTTTTAGTACAGCATTAACATACATGCTACCAGAATTAAAATGTTGCTTGCAGTATTAAAACTGAAGTAACAGACTTATTATGAGTGCTGAATAACATTGCAAATCAGAACTAACATTTTGCTTGCCAGTATTATACATTTACCCTACAGTTTAATAGTTCTGCTTAAGCAGTACTAAATTAGGTCTAATGTTATTTTAATTTTTGCAGGTCTGGGAGGTGATTTTGTTTTGCATTATTCACCCTGTTTGAGTTAGTCCAGGCTGGTTGTAGCTTGTCCTTACATTGGCATGAATTACACTTGTGCTCTTAAAAAGCAGTCCTTTGTCATCTTCTTCTCATAATAGTCACAGTTCTTAATCAAGTGACTAAGACTTCCACACACAAAACATGGTTTCCTTTGAAAAGAATATCCTGCACCTAAGTCCCTTTCCATTCTTTGATTCCAATTCTGTCTATTATATGAAGGAATAGGTGAGGGAGTCACTGGTGTCCTAGAGTTTTTACATGCTGTGCATAACTAGGGTCAACTGTTTGTTGGGGTTTAGGCACTTGTGGTTGAGTCTTTGGGTTGGACTTGGTAAACCTGCTCAATAGAAGGTAGATTGGTTATGTAATCCTGGACTGATGGTCGTTACAGTTCCTTGTTCCCCATCACTGTCATTGGATTGACAAGATGAGTAAACAGTAGAATTTGCATATGACACAGTTCCAAGCTCCCCATCACTGTCATTTGCATGGACATGATGGAGATATACAATGGAAACTTGCATAGACACTATAGGACTAGGAAGTTTTAGGTTGAGGTCCATGTTTGCCATACTCATACAGAGAATCATCTATGTCCTCTTGTTCCCTAGGGGTATAATCACCACTAAGGAAGGATCTGGGACACTTTGTACTTACTGTTGAATCTGCTGTATAGTGGGATGTGATAATTTCCTGCATCTGTTTCCCTAAAAGCAAAAATACCTCTACTTATCTCTTCCTCATATCCTAGGACCTCAGCATTTGATTTGATGCCATATCCTAAACCTATCTTAACAGTTGAGCTCATCCCACAATCAACTAGCTTCCAAAGATTTTTAGAAGAAGCAAACCAAGAATCAACAATTTTTGTAAAAACATCTTTATCTTTTACAGCTTTCATTCCTATTCTTCTATACTTTTTCTGCTTATTTCAAAAATTTATTAGCCTGAAATTTAATTTTTCATTTAAGAAGATTGCTGGATTTGTGGGAGGCTTATGCGGAGATCTCCTAATTTCTTTAAAGCTAGCTTTTCGGGCAACTAAGTCAGCTGCCTTTGGGTAACCAAATTCAGATTGCTTTTCATCATAATTAGCTTGTAAGTGATTTTTGAATTCTAAACACAATTTTAGAAACACATGGTACCTCATTTTCCACAGTGATGGCCATGAGAGCATGATTGCGTTCCTCATCTATAGTTGCTCTACACAATTGATATTTGACTTCATCAATGTCATCAATGCTTACTTTTCAGTTCTCATGGCTTGAAATCCTGCACCTCTACCTGCTTCCTGCTGTACATTCTTTGAACCTTTAAAACTTGCCTCCCTAGGCAAAAATGCCCATTATTGTTGGCAATTGAAACATTCAACTTTTCTATATTATACAAATGCCAATGCCATTTTTCCATCCAATCTTGGGCTTTGCCTGTTTCTTGTAGAGAACTCTTGATCTGGATGGCTGTCATAGCAATCTGCCATATTTAGATCCATCTCTTCAAGTCCAGGTCATCAATTTGATCTAGATCTTATGTTTCAAATCCATTCATCAGATTTGTGGCTTGAAAAGAATGGATAACTTCACTTCTGCAGACAAGGTGTAGCAGATTCTTGGTTTTGCTTTGGAGAGAATTGGCTATACGAACTATAACTTCCTGAGCTTTGGCTTGACTTGTGCTTGCTTGAAGAGGCTTTGGCTTGTGATATAAAAGCCACATTATCAGATGCCAGGGAAGAAGATGATGTCTTTTGGATGTCTTGTTCAAATACACTCAGATTATTGTATAAAAATAAAAATAAATCTTTTTTTTTTTTCCCAATCTATTGACAGAGTGTCATATTCTTCTTTTGTTCTATTTGTCATGGCTAGACTATCCCAATGCAGGAGGAAGGGACCGCATATATACTTGTGATTTGCATCTTCATCTGACACACCAGCACCAAGGGCTTCCAACTGTGATAGGAGTTTTTGGAACCTATCATACCCTTTCTCTAAGCTTTCCTTAGACGAGATAGTAAATGCCTCAAACTGTTGTTTCAAAACAGCTTTTTGCATTTTCTTAGAGTTAGCATTACCACCAAACCTTGTCTTGATAGCTCCCATCATTCTCTTGGCATCATACCATGCCATGGAAAACGTCTGAGTTGATCTTTTGGAACAGCCTTATTGCAACGAGTTCTCGCTTTCCATTTCGTTCTCATCAGATTAGCACAATGTTTTCTGTGTGGTGGAGGAAGAACCCTGTATACTCCATCCTTTCCTATTAGAGTGACTTCGTTTCTTCGAGTTCCCATTCTGAATCACTTACAGACCTCATTATCTATAACTCAGTTATGTTTTCATCTCCATTGCCAGTATCCTAATCATCTTATGAAGATTAGGCGCATTTGTTGTTTGTAAGTGTAATTGGTGGTGATAATTTGTGGTGGTTTAGCAAGAGAATCTCCTTTTTGGATGTGGTAGTGATCAGCCATAGATGATCATCATGAAAGAGACAGTTCTCATCATCATGAAGAGAAAAATCATCGTGTGCAGACATGATTATTTGGTGGAATAAAAGGTTTTGATCTATGTTCAATCTAGTGGTTAGGGGTTTAGGGTTTTTGGTATAGGGTTTAGTGGTTAGGGATTTAGGGTTTTGGTATAAGGTTTAGCGGTTAGGTGTTTAGGTTTTTTGGTATAGGGTTTAGTGGTTAAGGGTTTAGGTTTTTGGTATAAGGTTTAGTATATATCACTTGTGATATTATACCTAGTGGTTAGGTATTATACCTAGTGGTTAGGTATTTAGAGTTTTTGGTATAGGGTTTAATGGTTAGCTGTTTAGGATTTTTGGTATATATTTTAAAGTTAATGTATATATCAGTTGTGATATTATACCTAGTGGTTAGGGGTTTAGGGTTTAATGGGTAGGGGTTAAGGGTTTATGATATAGATTTTAAAGTTTTATGTATATTTCATTTGTGATATTATACCCAGTGGTTAGAGGTTTAGGGTTTTTGGTATAGGGTTTAGTGGTTAGTGTTTCAGGTTTTTGGTATAGGTTTTAGTGATTATGGAGGAGGTTTAAGGTTTATAGTATAAGGTTTAGCGGTTAGGTGTTTAGGATTTTGGTATAGGGTTTAATGGTTAGGTGATTAGGGTTTAATGGTTACGGATTTGGGGTTTTTGGTATAGAGTTTAGTGGTTAGAGGTTTAGGGTTTTTGGTATAGAGTTTAGTGGTTAGGGGTTTAGGGTTTCTGGTATAGGTTTTAAATTTTCTTATACATCACTTGTGATGTTATACCTAGTGGTCAAGGGTTTATGGTTTTTGGTATAGGGTTTAGTGGTCAGGGGCTTAGGGTTTTCGATATAGATTTTAGAATTTATGTATATATCACTTGTGATATTATATCTAGTGGTTAGGGGTTTAGGATTGTTGGTACAAGGTTTAGTGGTTAGGGGTTTAGGGTTTAGCGGTTAGTGGTTTAGGGTTTAGTGGTTAGGTGTTTAGAGTTTTTGGTAGGGTTTAGTGGTTTATGCATACATCATTTGTGATATTATACCTAGTGGTTAGGGGTTTATACATCACTTATGATATTATACCTAGTGGTTAGGGGTTTATACATCACTTATGATATTATACCTAGTGGTTAAGGGTTTAAGGTTTATGGTTTTAGGTATATGGTTTAATGGTTAAGGGTTTATGGTTTTTGGTATATATTTTAAAGTTTATGCATATATCACTTGTGATATTATACCTAGTGGTTAGGGGTTTATGGTTTTTGGTATAGGGTTTAGTGGTTAGGGGTTTTTGGGTTTTTGGTATAGATTTTAGAATTTATGTATATATCACTTGTGATATTATATCTAGTGATTAGGGGTTTAGAGTTTTTGGTATAGAGTTTAGTGGTTAGGGGTTTAGGGTTTTTGGTATATATTTTAGAGTTTATGTATATATCACTTGTGATATTATACCTAGTGGTTAGGGATTTAGGGTTTTTGGTATAGGGTTTAGTGATTAGGGGTTTAGAGTTTTTTGTATATGGATTAGTGTTTAGGGAGGGGGTTTAGGGTTATTGGCATAGGGTTTAGTGGTTAGGGGTTTAGGGCTTTTGTATAGGTTTTAGTGGTTGGGTGTTTAGGTTTTTTGGTATAGGGTTTAGATTTTTGGTATAAGGTTTAGTATATATCACTTGTGATATTATACATAGTGGTTAGTGGTTTATGATTTTTGGTATAGGGTTTAGGATTTTTGGTATAGATTTTAAAGTGTATGTATATATCACTTGTGATATTATACCTGGTGGTTTGGTATTTAGGGTTTTTGTTATAGGGTTTAATGGTTAGCGGTTTAGGATTTTTGGTATATATTTTAAAGTTAATGTATATATCAGTTGTGATATTATACCTAGTGGTTAAGGATTTAGGGTTTAATGGTTAGGGGTTTAGGGTTTTTGGTATAGATTTTAAAGTTTTATGTATATTTTATTTGTGATATTATACCTAGTGGTTAGGGGTTTAGGGTTTTTGGTATAGGTTTTAGTGGTTAGGGGTTTAAGGTTTTTGGTATAGGTTTTAGTGGTTATGAAGGAGGTTTAGGGTTTACTGTATAAGGTTTAGCGGTTGGGTGTTTAGGATTTTGGTATAGGGTTTAATGGTTAGGTGTTTAGGGTTTAATGGTTACGGGTTTGGGGTTTTGGTATAGAGTTTAGTGGTTAGAGGTTTAGGTTTGGTATAGAGTTTAGTGGTTAGGAGTTTATGGTTTTTTGTATAGGTTTTAAATTTTATTTATACATCACTTGTGATATTATACCTAGTTGTTAGGGGTTTAGGGTTTTTGGTATATGGTTTAGTGGTTAGGGGTTTAGGGTTTCTGGTATAGATTTTAGAATTTATTTATATATCACTTGTGATATTATATCTAGTGGTTAGGGGTTTAGGGTTTTTGGTATAGGGTTTAGCGGTTAGTGGTTTAGGGTTTAGTAGTTAGGTGTTTAGAGTTTTTGGTAGGGTTTAGTGGTTTATGTATACATAATTTGTGATATTATACCTAGTGGTTAGGGGTTTAGGGTTTTGGGTATGAGCTTTAGTGGTTATGGGTTTAGGGTTTTTGGTATAGGTTTTAAATTTTAAGTATACATCACTTGTGATATTATACCTAGTGGTTAGGGGTTTTAGGTATATGGTTTAATGGTTAAGGGTTTAAGGTTTTTGGTATATATTTTTAAGTTTATGTATATATCACTTGTGATATTATACCTAGTGGTTAGGAGTTTATGGTTTTTGGTATAGGGTTTAGTGGTTAGGGGTTTAGGGTTTTTGGTATAGATTTTAGAATTTATGTATATATCACTTGTGATATTATATCTAGTGGTTAGGGGTTTAAAGTTTTTGGTGTAGAGTTTAGTGGTTAGGGGTTTAGGGTTTTTGGTATATATTTTGAAGTTTATGTATATATATCACTTGTGATATTATACTTAATGATTAGGGGTTTAGGGTTTTGGTATAGGGTTTAGTGGTTAGGGGTTTAGTGGTTAGAGGTATAGGGTTTAGTGGTTAGGGGTTTAGGGTTTTTGATATTGGGTTTAGTGGTTAGGGAAGGGGGTTTAGAGTTTTTGGTATCGGGTTTAGCGATTAGTGGTTTAGGGTTTTGGTATAGCATTTAGTGGTTAGTTGTTTAAGGTTTTTTGTATAGGGTTTAGTGATAAAGGGTTTAGGGTTTTTAGTATAGGTTTTAAAGTTTATGTATACATCACTTGTGATATTATACGTTGTGGTTAAGGGTTTAGGGTTTTTTATATAGGGTTTACTGGTTAGGGGTTTAAGGTTTTTGGTATAGATTTCAAAGTTTATGTATACATCGCTTGTGATATTATATACAGTGGTTAGTGGTTTAGAGTTTTTGGTATATGTTTTAGTGGTTAGGGGTTTAGAGTTTTTGGTATAGATTTTAAAGTTTATATATATATCACTTATGATATTATACTTAGTCGTTAGGGGTTTAGGGTTTTTGGTGTATCTCTTAAAGTTTATGTACATGTCACTTGTGATATTATACCTAGTGGTTAAGGGTTTAGGGTTTAGGACTTTTGGTATAATATCATTGATAGATAACGTATGAAAACAGAAGCAACCGATTGATAACTGCCAAAAATGTCTCTAAACGGCCAAATATGAAACGCGCGAAAACGCTCGAAAGCTGGCATAAACGCCCGAAAGCTTACGAAAACAAGCGAAAGCAGACGAAAGCGTGTGAAAACGTAAGAAATCGTGCGAAAACGTAAAAGGGTGTCAAAAAACGGATGAAAACATGTGAAAACGTAAGAAATCGTGCGAGAACATAAGAAAACGTGCGAGAACGTCTAAAAACAGACAAAACACGCGAAAACAGACGAAAACGCGCGAAAGCTGACAAAAACGCGCGAAAGCAGACGAAACGCGCAAATCTTGACAAAAGAGTAAGAAAATGTCCAAAAACGGACGAAAACATGTAAAAACGTGTGAAAACGAAAGAAAACGTGCGAAAGCAAACGAAAACAAAAGAAAAAGTGTGAAAACAGACGAAAAATATGAAAACGTGCGAAAACGGACGAAAACGTGCGAAAACGTAAGAAATCGTGTGAGAACATAAGAAAACGTGCGAGAACGTCTAAAAACGCGCGAAAACGTGCGAAAACGTACGAAAGCGGACGAAAACGCACAAAAACGTAAAAAATTGTAAAAAACGTAAAAACTTAAAAAAAACATACAAATTGTCAAAAAGGTTAATTAATTGCAATTTAGGCAAGATTTGCCAACTCTACAAATAATGAGGGAGTGGTTAGTGTGAATTTTAGTAAAGTTACACTTTTGGTCCCTCCATGTTTTTTTTTAATCTTAAATCTTGTTTTTTTAATCTAATAAAATAGATGATCTAGATTTGTCCCTTAGTATGTAGGGAGAAACTAGTATGCAAATACCAAACTTTTTCATAAAATTCATTTTTCTTGTAACTTTATTAATACTTAATTTCTAATTTGATAGATAAGCGAAAGTGGTTGTGAAAATGGCAAGTGCTTACCCTGAAATCCTTTTATTGGCTTTTTCTATGTTTGGTTCATGGGGCCCTCCTTTTGTCCAGTAGGACTTACGTATATATTGTCCAACACGACTTGTAAGCATATACGTTTACAAACACGTACGTGGTTTACAACTTACAACTTACAAGCACGAAAGTTTGGACTAGAGTGTGGTTTTGATTCATTTGGTTGGTAATATGTCCAACCAAGTAATCGCGGCATTGCGACCACATAACATTCACTCATATAATTCAATCAAATTCTAAACATTTGATAAACGCCACATATATTCACTTGACATGTTTTGTTGAATAATCCTAGCTTGTACTTTGACTAAACAAACGCCACATATAACTATGTTACTTGATGACTTTTGGGGAATAAAAATGACTTATTTCCTCTTTAAACAGCGGAGTCAATATAGGCGCTCATACAAACGTTAACCAATTTCATTTTTCATCCTTCTCTAAGTTCATAATCGTGTTCGTGCTGTTTGCACACCTCTTTGTCTATCTTTCATGAACAAAATGGAAGAGGAAAACCCGACCTTGCATGTGGCTCTTATTGTAGGAGTCACTGGGATGGTGGGCGTGGCCTTGGCCGAGGCTTTAAAAAAGCCAACGGCACTAGGTGGTCCTTGGAAAATCTATGGTGTAGCGAGACGGGCATTACCCGTTTGGTTCCCACCGTCCTTCCTTGACGAGTTCATCATGTTAGACACCTTAAACGAAGAAAACACAAGCAAAATGCTCTCACCAATTTCTTCAGTAATAACGCATCTCTTTTGGGTTGCGATTAGTGTCAACCAAAGTGAAGAAATTAACATATCACGTAACTCAAGCATGCTTTCCAACGTGCTTTACGCACTAACATCATCTCCAAACTCACAACTCCGTCACGTGACGTTACAAACAGGGACAAAACAATATATGGGGCCGATTCTTGACATAGCCTTTTCAAATCATCTCGTCCCTCACGATGCACCTTTCAGGGAGGATTACCCGCGTCTACCTTTTCCAAATTTCTATTATGCATTGGAAGATATTCTAGCTTCTTATCCGAAACCAATCACCTATTCGATACACCGCTCTTCCTTAATCATTGGTGCATCATCAAGAAGTTACTTTAATATGCTTCTCTCTCTCTCAGTCTATGCATTGATCTGCAAACACGGAAACTATCCATTCAGGTATGTAACCAAAGCTAATTCTCTAGATATAAAATTATATCACCTAAAAGTCTATTTATATCTAAATCATATTCTAATCATCACATCTGTAGGTATGCCGGTAATAAGTATAGTTGGGAGCACTTTTGGGATATGTCGGATGCTAGAGTTCTAGCTGAGCAACAAATATGGGCATCAGTGACAGACAAGGCAAAGAATCAAGCTTTTAACTGCACAAATGGTGACGTGTTTACATGGAAAATGTTATGGAAAGTGCTATGTGATGTGTTTGATGTCGAGTTTGTGCCATTTGATGAGCAGGAAGAGTTTGATTTTGCGGATTTTTTGAAGGATAAAGGAGAAGTTTGGGATGAAATTGTGAAGACAAATGGATTGTACAATACAAAAATTGAGGAAATTACTTGCTTCAATGAAATTCAGTTTATTTTAAAGAACCTAAATATTCAACATGTTTGTAGTATGTATAAGAGTCGAGAATTTGGATTTCATGGTTATGCCGATACACTTGCGAGTATAGCCCCATGGGTTGAAAGATTAAGACAAATGAAAATACTTCCATAATGTAACTAGCGAATGGATTACTATTGAGAAGAAGATGAATTTAATGAATCCAATTGTGTGTTAAGCATCTGCATTTGGAACAAGCCTACATGAGATTATTGACAAGCAACTCATGTCTTGTGCTAAATAAATTTAGCAGTGTTCCATTCATTAAACCCAAATATCCATATCATGAATCTGATTTAAGCATAAACATTAAACAAGATAATCAAACGGCCATGATTAAAATTTCATGGTTTAGCCACAAAAACGATTCTCAAGGTTTCACTCATCATACTCCAAAACCAAAATATTCCAGATGTGCAATTCTATATAATACCGAGCTACTAAAATATGAGAAGTTTGATTTACAATCTATACTAGTAATATACAAGATAACATTATGGATAATGAATTGTATTCTTAACATTTGTCTATGTGACAAACTAACAAAACAAGTGATGTTCACTACCACACAAAACAAAAATGCCCAACTTCCTAGCCTGCGAAAAAAGACCTATATGACATAACATGAATAATGGAATTTCAAAATGGATAAAAATGTAGTACCTCAAACTAACAATGCCAAAAACTTTGGTTGACCAACAGTCGAGACATCAAAAGTCAAAACGCCTATACACCAGAGATTTTGCCCGTTATCCCCTTTTCATCATCTTCTTCCGAGTAATCATCAACATCATCTTTGTTGTCCATTAGCTTAGATGCTGCTGGATCACGTTGTGAAGTCGGACTACTAACTCTGCTAACCGATTGCTGATACAATATCCCTCCAGCAATCGTCACAAGCAAACAAAACAACCCAAACGGACTAGCATGTTTATCCCAAATCAAAACATTAATCGCTACCGTAAGAAACTTATTCACAACACCAGTAACAGTATACGCAGTAGCAGAGATAGCTTTCCGACACGCAAACCCAAAGAAACTAATCAACAATCCAAACACACAAGATATTGACACAGCAGTAAACGCAACAACCTCAAACAAATTCCCCCCATTCTCCCCCACTTTCGCAAACACATCCGTATATTCACCCGTTATAACCCAAAAGAACGAAACCCCACGTATTCAACCCGAGATTCGTAACCACATGTTTAAAATAAACCATCTCAGTCGTAATAGTAACCAAATACGCAAACGCCCACGAATACGCAGTCAAACTAAACCCTGAATCAGTAGCGACATAACCAACAGAACCGCACAATATAACCACAAGCGACAAAAACGTGAACTTAGATGGTACCTCTTGTTTCCTAAACAGAACATCCGCAACTGCAACTAACAAAGGCGTCAACGCCCTAAACACAATAAACGTGTCCACATTGGCATGCCTTAACAGATTCGTATTAGTAAAAATCGTTAAGTAAAAGACAAACGCAGCAGGAAGATATTTCTTAGCCGTTTCCCACACAAACGGGTCGTGATCTATAATTCCTAACTTCCCTAAAACCCAAACGCCTAATGCGGAAACTAAGTACTGCAACGCAGTTAATAAACTGGGGTAATTAAATTTAGTTATCGCAAATTTGTTAATCACAGCTAATAAACTTGAACATAAAGCATACCCAATTACTAAACTACTTGTTGCAAACTACTGCCATTGTAAATTATAAAATTCCAAAAACCCTTAAACCCCAAAAACCCTTAAACCATAAATACCCTTAAAACCCTTAAACCCTAAAAACCATTAAAACCCTAAAAACTCTTAAACCATAAATACCCTAAAACCCCTTAAAATTTAACAATTGGCTATCAATTGATGCAATTAGCTTGTGGTTTTGATGTAACTTGATCCTAATAGAGATCTTACGCAGCTATCTTGGCTTGTTGACCAAGCTAGGGTTTAGCTATATAGAGAACAACTCTCATTCAGTTTGAACACACAGAAATACAATACTCCAACACCATATACGGCAGCATGTTCGCAGCTTTTACCAACAGTTCCATCGCTCAGAAAACTCGATCCTTTCCGTAATCTTTCAGGCAAGTTGTCAAGTCCGGCTGTACAACAGCTTTAGACGTTGTACCCTGGGAAACAGACGGCGAATCTGTTTTAAGGGAATCGTGTCAAACACGAGCCTCGTTCTTATTACTGCATTCATTATCAGTTAATTACGTTTTGTTATTCTGCTTTGTTCTATTATTCGGTTTACACTAATCAAGTGTGCAGGTTTCCCAACATCTATAATGTTAAATACCCTTTGTGCGTAACTTAAGTTTCCTAGTAAAGGGTCGGCCGAAAACGCCATGATCTTTTTACGAGCATCAACATTTTGAGAAAGGCCAAGAGCATATATTTGAGTTTGGATTTGTTTGAGTTGATTCATTGATTTGCATGTTTTTAAAACATGTATACATGTTTTCTTTGTTGGCATCAAAAACTCATGTGATCTACCAGTCGAAAAATAGCGGGAAAAAAACATGACAAAAAATGGCCAATTAATGTCTCAGACTATCAAAAACATGTTAGAATGTATTTACGACTACTATAACATTTATGTTCCTGTATCAACAAGAACGCCTAGTTTTTGTGACATTATATCAAACACTTGTTGGCAGGGGCGGAGCCAGAAAGTTTGACTCGAGAGGGCACACTTTGATATTTTTTAGAAACTACACTACAAACTGGTTCTTAGGGGGGCAAATTAAAAAAAATGGATATTTTCGAAAATTTACACTACAATTTTTTTCGCCAGGGGGCACCTGCCCCTTGTCCCCCCCCCCCTCCCTCTCCACCCATGCTTGTTGGTGGGTGTTCTTTATATAAAATAGGTTTCGAATTCAATATATGACAAGGGTGACTCTCTTTTATTATTTCACTCCCTTTTATTTGTTTTCTTTACTTTTACATTTAAGAGTACATACGAGTTTTTTTTTCATCAAATTCAAATTTTCTTATAACATTATTAATTTTTTTTTTTAAATTTATGTTTTCAAATTGATGAAGGACACAACTTATATTTGGTTAACAAAGCTTACGATGAACAATAATGACAATTTTTTGTTTTTGTTTTGTTTATGAACAATAGAAAGATAAAAGACCATATGGTTGAAGTGGAAACCAAGAGATGAGCCTAAGAGACCCGGTCATTTGAAATAATGTAGTAAGTGACACGTATGTCGAGGTTAAGTCATAAGACCATTGAGAGGATACCAATGGTGTGAAGAGAATGGGAAGACCAACCCTTCAATTAAAGTTTAATTAGTGGTCTATGTGTCTTGTGTACCTGACAGAAACATGTGGAATATTAGGAAACATTGCAGCATGCTGTTTCTGTGAATTAGCAACTGACCTCTGTATGAATGCAAAACTACAATTGCAATTTACCTTATAATTAGGCAAAGACTTAATAAGTTAGCATACAATGAAATTAGACTTATCAAAACAATAACAATGACTGCCACATATGCTGACTTGCAAAGGGATGACCATAAGCAAGCACACTAAGTCACTAAACATGTTGACAAGATGTCAAGTGCATGCTGAAAAGAAAAGCAAAAACATACAAAATCCCAATTAAAATGCTAATGACAGGATACTAACATAGCCTCTTGTTTGCCTTGAGAAAGAAAGAAGGGATAGGTGTGGTTCCATAGAGATTGCATCTTTGATCAATCCCGATATATCTGGCAGCAGTTGTTCCCAAAACTTAAGTGCTGATGACTAGTCTTTATTCTCTTACTGAGCCCAATATATTTTAAACTAGTGAAAGGAACTGACGTAACATCTTCCCAAGAAATATTGTGACATGAGTGTAAACGGAGGTTTGAAAGTTTCGGAAGATAAGCCAAAGCACGTAAGCCTTCACTAGTTATAGTCTCACAACCCGCCAAATCAACCGTATTCAATTTTAAACAATTACTAGCAATTTCAAACATTGAGGTATCTGATACGTTGATCAACCAACACAATCTCAATGTCTTAATGTTTTGGATTTTAGCTATGGCGGAAATCCCAAAGTCAGTTATGCTATCCCCACACTTTGACAAATCCAAATAAATTAGATTAACCATTTGTTTTAAGTATATAATACCGGCATCACTAATCCTAACACATTCTGCCAAATAAAGATACTTCAGACAATTCTTCAAATCCCCATTTGCCAGGTACTCCAAACCTAAATCAGTAATCAAATAACAACCTTGCAAATCCACAGATTTTAAACAAGTTGCTTCTCCGATAGCTTTGAGTGATTCGTCTGTGATTTTCACACATCTAGCTAACTCTAAATGTCTTAAATTTCTTAATGATCTCACAAGCGAAACCACTCCTAAATCCCCAACATGTAACCTTCCACTTAATTTCACATCATATAAATGTCCACAAGCATTTGCCACTGCACACAAACCTTCATCATCAAAATCAAACTCATAGTCTGCAGCATGATCAAGGTTTTCCTCTGAACTTGAGTACCTGATCAGATACAGGATCTCGAGCTTGGGGCTAGATTGGGCTAAAAGCTTCATGTGCTCATTTGAAAGTGGTTTAAAACAATGTAAGTATCTCAAATTCAGGGCTCTGGGTAGGATAGCATTAAGCAAACTAGGACACAAAGTGTGAAAGCGCCGTATGCTAATGCACCTAGCTTTCAAGAAGTTCTTGGAAACTTGAGAGAATGATTCCCTATCATGCCGTTTGTGAAGTTTTTCGTAGATGGAGATAAGCTCATCACTTCCAAGTCGTTCCATTGCTTCCATTGCTCTCCAGAGTTAACCATACACAAAATCTAAAACAACAGCTCTTTGATAACAAGACTTAACAAAAAATGTTTAAGGAAATATATCTTACTCATTACAACATTCTGCAAGGCTTCTTTATTTTGATTAGTTAAAACTAAAATTACTTTCAACCAACATATTTAGCTGAAAACCCTTATAGATGGATTTAATTCAATAAGTTTAATAAAATATTATTTCATTTTGTACAAAATAAGCAAATCCAAACACTAAGGGGTGTTTGTGTTTCCTTATTTATCGCTTATGAGCTAATGTAAATCCGGAAAAGCTCATTAGCTCACTTTTTCCAGCTTATGACCTTATCACCCTTATGGCTTCATTACAAAAAAATTGTTAATTCTCCACACTTTTAGTTAAGTGTGGAAAAATAATAAAACTTATTTCTAAGTGTGTAAAAATATATTAAGATAAAACTTTACACTTATAAATGTGTATACTAATTGTTTAAGGCCATAAGCTCTTTATGATAAGCTCATAAGCTGGAAATTAAGCTTACGAACTTTTTCAATTTCAAATTAGCCCGTAAGTCCGATAAATAAGCTAATACAAACACCCCTTGAATAAATACTCATTAATTTACTTTATAAGAACTAAATTGAAATATGAATTAAACATACTTGGATTCATGAATGTCAAAAATTATTTGTATCATAAATACATAAATAAAGTGATAAATAGTTCGAGAGGCTAAAAGGAACTTAAAACAAAAAGAGTCAATCGCTGAGACCAAAAAGGGTTTGAAGAGATAGTTGAAGCGATAGTTGTAAGTTTATGACCTAATTTACCATGGTTAAGAAAATCATTATATAAGTGCTAAGAACCCTTATATTGTTCAGATATAAAGCGTCGTTCAAGTGGGATGATTGGCTTAAGAACCCTTATATTGTTCTTGTTTGATCTAGCTCTTTGCTAGTGTTTTAATAAATCGGCGCTCAAAAAAAAATATATAAGTGCTAAGATACAGACTAGAGAAGATAAATAAGCGAGGCTAAATCCAAAAAAAAGGTGTCCACTCGCTTTGAACAATCGTAGT
>BQNB010008891.1:35727-88470 GCA_026074375.1 Tanacetum coccineum
AATACCCACGATTATACCCAATACTCAAAATAATTAAAATTACATCATATATATATATATATATATATATATATATATATATATATATATAATGCCGAAATTTTGAAGATTAGACCAAGAGTCATCTTTTTACATAATATCTAGATATTAACATAAAGTAAGTCTTACACATTTTTTTTCAAACTTGTCATGCTAAAGTAACTAGGGTTGGGTTAAGTAGATATTTATACTATAAATAAGCATGCATGCATGGCTAATGTTTACAAACTCTTACACTTAGCATAAAATTCATTTTCTTCCCTCTTTTATACATAAAAACCCACGGCAACAATTGGCCACCAAACAAAATCCATAACTTGATTTTCTAAGTTTATACAACCCTATACACAACATACTTAAGGTATTCTAAGGTGTTGGGAAGCTTTGGTTCATCATTTTCAAGTAATAAGAAGAAAAAGGAAAGATTAGGGTTTTGAAAACCTAATCTAGGGTTATAAGCTTGGAAGCTTTGTTTTTGAATCTAAACACGGGTTTAGAACTTATTTCACATCTCTTACATCATTACTAAGGTTTTCTTAAATCCTTCATACTTTTATTTCTTATAATTTTATGTATTACATGTTAAATATAGCCATAATCACCACTAATGACTTTTAAATGTATAAAATGGATTTTTATTTGAGTTTATCAATTTATACACTTATTCTTATGTCATATGGTCCTATATATCATGGAAAAGTAAAAATAAAAGTATGTTAACTTATAGTTTAAGTATAAACATGTTTAGGTTAAATTAGGGTTTTATAATGTTTCTTAAACTTCACATGTGAAAATAATGAAAGTAAAAGGGTTGAACTTGTTACAATGAAATTATAAGGACTAGGGATGATATTAGACTTTATTATAAGTACCACATATGTAAAATATGGTTATAAGAGTTTTTATAGTAAACTACTAACTTAATAAGTACATAAAACAAGGTTTTATAAAGAAAACAAAACATGAAATACATAGGAGGTGTCCAAATTCGAATTTTGGCAGTAGGTTATGATATTTTTAATTAAAAATAATTCCTCATGACGATTCCATAATGGATAAGGAACTTGAAAAACCGATCTATATCGAAAAATGATACATTAAAACGAGTTTACGGACTATAAATATTTATATAAAACTATTTTTTTAAAAAGTTACTATTCATTACTCGCAACTTTATTTTAAAAATCTAAAAATATGATATAACTTTGATACTTACTGAGATCGTACACGCAAGAATCGTTGAGGAACGGAATCACTTATATCGAGTAAATTACGATTTTTCGATAATTAAAGGTTTATAAAAGTCATTTTATAAATCCATGAAAGTAAAATCATATTCATCAATGGATTATCTTTATAAAATATAATACCTCTTTTAATAACAAAAACGTACTCGAAGGAATCACTAAAATCGGAGTTAAAACAAATAAGTTATCGCGATTACAAGTTTACGCTTAATTATAACCCTAAACGACCAAATGAGTTGTCATTGAAACAGTAATATTACTATTCATCAATGATTTTTTTAAAAACTTTAAAATGTAATATTTTGATCGCTAGTTCTACTACGAAGACGTTGGAGTAAGAAACGCGAGCAACGGGGATTTAAAACGACCAAGTTAGGTCATTTTTACGAAAAAGTATAATTTATAAATGTTTTCACTTTATAAATAGTATTTTTACTAAAATGATTAGTCGGTGAATTATGCATATATAGGAATATTGAGTGGTTATCAAAGTGCTATATTACTTGGGAGTTCATAATGAGGCCTTTCGGATGGCGTGTAACGATGAGTTGTTGGATTTTACGATTAAAGTGGTCCTAAAACTCCTCGTACGTCATGTCAGACCTTTTATTTATGATAGCCCGAGAAACGATAGTTCGATGTAACACTATAAGATTATATCTCAATGTTAATAAGTACTCATACTTATACAGCCTTAATTTAAATTGTTGCATTTATCGTCTTGTGTGGACGTTTTTTCTGAAGATTAATTGCGCTATCTGTACTCAAGGTGGTTCATAAGCCCCACTTTTTTATAGGTTTTCTGATTTATTATTATTTGGGGTGAGAACTTGCTTGTTTATAAATTGGAGCAAGTGTTGAAAAGGTTTATTGATTATGTGTTGCCTAAGTAGCCAATAACCCTCCTGAGCCCATTTATCATGAACTGTCAATTGCCATTAGATGTAGTTGCTAAGTACATTATGTGAGCTCGCGAATGTTATAAATAGATCTATTGGGATTAACCTCCCCGTTTGGGTGATTAGCTATCACCGGGAACGAACATTGACCATGTCGGACTTGGATGTTGCGGGTTACAACATCTGTACGGGCAAAATAACTGCTAAAATAGCAAATATAGGTTGAGCTTCAGTGTCATGTGCTTTAGTGCAACTAATAATTGGTTTTTGTGATTGTTGGCATATGTTGTAACATCACGGGAAAGTCTTGCGGTCCTGCATAATTTAAATACATAAACCTATTAATTCACCAACATTTTTGTTGACGTTTTAAGCAATGTTTTCAGGAGTCATTAGGCCCTGGGTTGCCAAGGATGCATTGGATTATGTTTTGGATTGTACAGTTAAAGACTTATGTGTATCATGTTTTGGTAAATATATGTTATCTTTGTAATATGAAACTCAAAGAACAAGTAAAGCTATTGCGGGGGTTTTTGAATATGTCTTTTATTTAAATCCAATGTATCAGTTTAAACGACTTTTGTGTCGTTCTTATATATATCTTGTGCTGTTGATCTTGAAGTAACATGCCCCGGATCCTTATTCCGCTGCGACCCATTTTGGGGGTGTTACAGATTGGTATCAAGAGCCAAGGTTATAGAGAACCAGGTCAAAATGTTTTTGCTGGACTATAACCATTTTCAAACATTGCATACATACAAAAAGGGTTTTTACGGGGTATTCATATACAAATTATTGCATTAGTCGGTTAGGCTATATACATGCATAATTGATATACGTGTTTATAATATATTACGTATATAAGGATGATAGTCTTATATTAATATACTTATATAAGCTAATTTTGATTTCAGTACGTCATGTCAGATTCTGTACACTTACGGTTACATACAATCAGTAGTCGGAGGACGATTTATACATGGGTCACCCCATGGGGAGGTCGAGGTACTATTTATGAGGGACCACCATCGCCGGACTACATACCTGGCCCTAAGGGACCCCCATCACCAGACTATGTGCCTAGCCCGGAGGAGCCAGAACAGGAACCACCTTCACCTATCTACATACCATTTGTTCTGGAGCCTGTCTACCTGGAGTTCTTACGGTTGAGATGAGGTATTCCGGCTGAGGAGCAGCCACTGCCTGCTGCTGACTCACCCACTCATCAGTCACCAGGTTATATACCGGAGTCTGACCCCGAGGAGGACCTAGAGGAGGATGACGAGGAGGATCTGAGGTGGATCAGCCGACTTTCCGCTGGACAGGAGGAGATGATGATGATGAGCACTTAGCTCTGCCGAGCCTGAGCTGTTGCCTATTCAGCTGGACCAGGAACCATAACTTGCTGATCGCGCCACGGTAGGATGCCATCCGAAACCCAGGCGCCAACACCATTCCTCTCCGAGGAAGTTGCTGAGAGAGTGTTAGCCTTACCTACTCCACCACCATCACCTCTCTCTCCATATTCATCACCACTTCTTAGATTACCCTCTCCACCATTTACTATACCACCACATTAGCCATGCATATGTTGATGGATCTTGGGAATCCCGAGCTGTGGGCGTTAGGCAGAGAGTGCACTACCATCTCATGTCATAAGACTGAGATGCATGAGATGTGTTTACCGCTTCGTAAGGGCTGTGTCGTACTACTCCTGGTTCTGCGATCTGAGGTCGGGGAGAGTTCTGGAGCTGGTTGCTAGGGGTTGGACCTACACATCTAGGGCAGGACCTTTATGGATGTGCTGATACGTTAGAGCGTCCGCTCCAGGCGCTGGATGTCTAGAGGAGTAGGCTATGGTATTAGGGATACTTGGGATGATCTTGTTGGAGCCATCCAGGAGATAGCACCGACCACCCTAGAGGGGGTCAACCAGAGAGTTATTGAGTTATCTTCTACTGTTGACGAGGAGGATGAGATCATATATTCTCAGCTGGATGATGCACGGTATGACCGAGCTCTACTTAGAGCCCGAGTCAACATGTTGGAGAGTGATAGGCCCTTCCATAGACGCACAGCCGTTCTGATGGAGGAGGAGGCCAGATTATCACGTGCCGCTTGGGCACAATCGATGGATGCTTGTGACCAGACGCATTCTGAGGGCATGTCACTGCGGACTACGGTCATGGCTCAGCAGTCCGAGATCGTTGAGTTACGGGCAGCAGACCAGAGGAGACAGACAGTGATTTCAGAGCTGCTGAAAGCAGACTATCGGAGGCAGAGGCAGTTAGCAGAGACCCTAAAGATAGTGAAGAGCCTCAAGGCTCAGATGACCGAGCTACAGAGACAGCAGGGACCTGCTAAGGATCCTGCAGAGCCAGAGCTACCAGAGGAGGCCGGTAGCAGTTCTTAGACGGTGTTATGGCTGTAGCTACTGTACAGTCTGTTAAGTATTATGGGTTGTTCCCAGCTAGCAGACTGTATAGATCTTTTGTTTTGACTAGCTACTTTGTTTAGATCTTTTGTTCATATATCGGCTACTTTGTACAGCCTACTAAGTATTACGAGTATATCTCGGCTAGTATGGCTTTAGGTTATTTTGTCTTGTAACCTAAGTGTTGTGATCGTTTGTATTTAAACCAATCATGTATTATTTTCCCAAGTTATATATGAAAAGGTTGGATTATGTTTTATATGAAATCGAATTTATTGTGAATGAATGTCGATTTGTTAATTTCAATACTGTTGTGTATTTCACCATGTGTTGTGATCTCGTTTTATTCATTATGTATACATCGGGTTATGGTTAAGATTTTTGAAATCTAACTGGTGTTATGTGTTCTTGTGATTTAAGAAAATGGCACCAAGAGGAAGGCCCACAAGAACCACGAGGGCAAGGCCAGTCACCGCGACTCCCCCACCAGTCACCACAACTCCCCCACCAGTCACCACAACTCCCCCACCAGTCACAGACCCTACTACCACCACTTCGGTCACCGGTGCCCAACTTCAGGCCATGATCGACGAGGGTGTCACTGCTGTGTTGGCAGCACGTGCTACGACCCGAAATGGTGACGATAGCCATACCTCGGGAACAGGGGTAAGAAGGAATGAACGCACCATTCGGGAGTGCACCTATCAAGACTTCATGAAATGTCAACCCTTATTCTTCAAGGGTACAGAAGGAGTGGTCAGCTTGACCCAGTGGTTTGAGAGGATGGAAACCGTGTTTCGCATAAGTAAAAAAAAAAAAAAATAAAAAAAAAAAAAAAAAAAAAAAAAAAATAAAAAAAAAAAAAAAAAAAATAAAAACAAAAAAAAAAAAAAAAAAAAAAAAAATAAAAAAAAAAAAAAAAAAAAAAAAAAAAAAAAAAAAAAAAAAAAAAAAAAAAAAAAAAATAAATAAAAAAAAAAATAAGTAACTGCACTGTAGAGAATCAAGTGAAGTTTGCCATTTGTACTCTTATGGGAACTGCTCTAACATGGTGGAACTCACATGCTAGGACAGTGACTAATGAGGTGGCATATGCAATGACGTGGTCTGACTTGAAGAAGAAGATGACAACTAAATATTGTCCGAGGAATGAAATCAAGAAGATTGAGATAGAGTTGTGGAACCTAAAAGTACAAGGCACCGATGTGGTAGCCTACAACCAACGATTTCAGGAGCTAGCATTGCTGAGTGACAGGATGTTCCCTGAAGAGACTGACAAAATTGAAAGATATGTCGGTGGGATGCCCGACTCGATTTATTCAAGTGTTGTGGCATCGAAGCCAAAGACCATGCAAGAAGCTATTGAAATGGTAACTAAATTGATGGATAGGAGGATTAACACTTTGGCTGAGAGACAGGCAGAAAACAAGAGGAAGATTGAAGACACTCCTCGAAATAACCAAACCCAACAACCAAACAAAAGGCAGAACACAGGCAGGGCCTATGCTGCCGGGAACGGTGACGGGAGACCGTATGAGGGGGCTAAACCGCGATGTCCCAAGTGTAACTTCAACCATTACGGTCCTTGTACACCACCATGCACTAACTGCAAGAAGCCTGGCCACCTGGCCAAGGACTGTAGGAGCCGGCCCGCGACTGCAAACAACAACAACCGCAATAACAATAACAACAACAACCGCAACAACAACAACAACAACCGTAACAACAACAACCAAAGAGCCCAAGGGGCAAATACCAATGCCATCGTTTGCTTTGAGTGTGGGGCTCCAGGCCACTACAGGAGCAACTGCCCCCAGTGGAAGAACAAGAATCAGGGAAATGGTAACGGTGTAGCCAGGGCTTATGCAGTGGGAGTTGCAGGGCAAAACCCAGACAACAACGTTGTGACGGGTACGTTTCTCCTAAACAACCGTTGTGCTTCCATTTTATTTGATACTGGTGCAGATAGAAGTTTCGTGTCTACTCAATTTAGTGCTTTGATTAATATAGCCCCCACTACATTAGATCATGGTTATAACGTTGAATTAGCTGATGGTAGAGTAATATGGGTAAATACGGTATTACTGGGTTGCACGTTAAATTTTCTGAACCATCCGTTTCACTAGACCTTATGCTATAGAAATGGGTCACTTATGACGTCATAATTGCATGGATGGTTGTCAAAATAACAAGCCGTTATTGATTGTGCTAAGAAGATAGTTTCGTATTCCCTTTGGAGCAGAAATCTTATTGTTTCATGGAGAAGGAAGTACGAATAAACCAGGACTCGATTAAAATTAATTCTCGTTCACCCTAAGACCAGGACCTGTATCTGCTAAAAGTGTTGTCACGTCTCTTTTGGCAATTTAACATCCAAGGAGTCTGGAGACAAGGTCAAAGAAGAGGCAACTGCAAGATAGTACCGATCGTCAATAAATTTTCCCGAAGTATTTCCGGGACTTGCCTGGTCTTACAAATACCAGACAAGTGGAATTTCACATCGATTTGTACCTGGTGACCTGCCTGTAGCAAGGGCAACACTTATCGATTGGCCCCATCAAAAATGAAAAGAATTGGCAGGATCAATACAAGAGTTTACGACAAAGGGCTTTATATGACCTTGTTCATCACCATGGGAGATCCAGTTTATTCGTCAAGAAGAGCAATTTGGATCGTTATGGATTGCATAGATTATCGGGAATATACAAAAATTACGGTGAACGAACCGTTATCCGCTTCCAAGATTGATGAATTATTTGATCAACTTCAAGGGTCGAGTTGTCTAATGAAGATTGACACTAAGGTATGGATTATCACCAATTAAGGGTTCGAGTGAAGAGACCTTCTCGAAGACTGCCTTCGAAATCGATATGGACATTTTGAATTCCAAGTTATGCGTTTGATTTGACCAACGCACCTGCATGTGTTTAAGGACCTCATAAACCGAGTGGGCAAACCTTATCTGGAAAAATTGTAATAATCTTTCATTGACGATATTTGATCTATTCCAAGAAACAAGCAAGAGTACGAAGAGCATCTAAAGATAATATTGGAGTTGTTGAAGAAAGAGGAGTTGTATGCAAAATTTTCCAAGTGTGAATTTTGGATTCCCAAAGTACAGTTCCTCGGTCACGTGATTGATAATAAAGGATTCTGTGGATCTAGACAAGATCGAATACGTTAAAGTTAGGGGCATCTCCTAAGACACAACGGAGATTTCGTCAGTTTTTTGGTTTGCTGGGTATTATCAGGACGATTAATTGAAGGGTTTTCAAAGATTGCCTAACCTCATGACCAAAGTCCTCACTCAAAAGAAGGTCAAGTTTGAGTGGGGTGACAAACAAGAAGCAGCGTTCCAGTTATTGAAGCAGAAGTTGTGTAGTGCACCAATTCTGGCTTTACCCGAAGGAAGTGAAGATTTTATCGTATACTGCGATGCTTCGATCAAGGGTTTGGGCGCTGTGTTGATGCAAAGGGAAAAGGTTATTTCTTATGCATCACGCCAGTTAAAGATCCATGAGAAGAACTATACTACTCATGATCTGGAACTTAGAGCAGTAGTGTTCGCTCTGAAGATTTAGAGGCACTATCTGTATGGTACCAAGTGTACGGTGTTCACTGATCATAAGAGTTTACAGCATATTCTTAATCAGAAGGAATTGAACATGAGACAACGCCGATGGTTAGAGTTGCTTAGTGATTACGATTGCGATATTCGTTATCACCCAGGGAAGGCAAATGTCGTTGCTGATGCTTTAAGCAGGAAAGAACGAGAACCACCGTTAAGAGTTCGAGCTTTAGTCATGACTATTAGCTTGGATCTTCCTAAGCAAATCTTGAATGTAGAATGATGCCACAGAAACCAGTGAACATCAAGTTTGAGGATGTTGGAGGTATGCTGATTGAAAATGATAAATTTACAGAGGCACTAGTAGAACGAAAAAGTTGGAACCTTGTATGGATGGAAACCACTTATGCCTACAACTGGCAGGAGTTGGTTACCTTGTTATTGATGATTTGCGGACTAGATCATGAACGAGTAACACAAATCAATGATATTCTTTCATCTGGTTTCCGAGAAAATGTATCAAGTCGTAAAGAAGCTATATTGGTGGCCAATTTGAAAGCTGATATCGAAACCTATGCTTAGCAACGTGATTGATTGTGCTAAGGGGTCAAGTGGCACGTACTTCAGTGACATATCGGGTTTGTTGGTACAACCCGAGATACCTCAATGGAAGTGGGACAATATTACGATGAATTTTTTCACAAAGCTTCCTAAGTCATCACAAGGGTATGACACCATTTAGGTAATCGTTGACCGTCTTACAAAGTCCGCAATCTTTATACCCATGAAAGAAACTGACCCTCTGGAGAAACTAGCGAGAATGTACCTAAAGGAAGTAGTAACGAGGCATGAAATACCGGTCTTGATTATTTGTGATCGTGACCTTAGGTTCGCATCAAATTTCTGGAGGTCACTTCAGAAAGCTTTGGGTACAAGTTTAGATATGAGTACGGCGTATCATCCGTAAACGGACGGACAAAGCGAGAGAACCATACAAACTCTCGAAGATATGCTTCAAGCTTGCGTGATCGACTTTGGAAATGGTTGGGTTAAACATTTGCCATTGGTTGAGTTTTCATACAATAACAGTTATCATGCTAGCATTAAGGCTGCACCCTTTGAGGCACTTTACGGTAGAAAATGTCGTTCGCCTGTTTGTTGGGCTGAGGTTGGAGAAGTTCAACTCACCAGTCCAGAGATAGTTACAAGAGAAGAATGGGAAACAGATTCAAGTTAAGCAAAGGATGCCAAGCCGCTCGTGATAGGCCAAAAGAGCTACGCTGATTGAAGCGTAAGCCGATGGAGCTTTGTGGTTGGTGATAAAGTGATGCTCATGTGTTTGACTTGAAATGGGTTGTACGTTTTGGCAAACTAGGGAAATTAAATCCCAGGTTTGTTGGACCTTTCAAGGTAATAAAAAGGGTTGGAGACGTTGCATATAAGCTCGAGCTTCCTGAGGAGCTAAGCAGAGTTCATAATACATTTCACATGTTCCACATTAAAGTAGTGTCTATGCAGTACGAACACTTAGTCCGTTCCTTGGGATGGACTTCTTTTTGATGTCAAGTCTTCAGTTTGTCGAAGAACCTATTGAGATCACAGATCGTGAAGTTAAACGGTTGAAGCGAAGCCGTATCCCATTAGTCAAGGTTCGATGGAACTCCAAAAGAGATCCAGAGTTTACATGGGAACGCGAAGATCAATTCCGGAAGAAATACCCACATCTATTTTCAAAGACTGGGCCGTCGTCAAGTGTTGCGTCTTAAGCCTTAAGGACAAGGCTCAGCTAACCAGGGGAGACTATAACACCGCGTGTTTTAGGACAATGTACGACGTTAATAAAGTCACCATTTATTTTTAGTATTGTACGCGTTTGTTTTTAATGGAAATCGTTACGTTAAATCGCGTAAGCTAAAAATGATCAGTTAACGTAAACGGGCATCAAGCAATTTATTGTTTACGTCAATCAAGGGTTAAGCAATTATTTTGAGAATAATTATTAACGTTTCACAAGTTACTTTATCGGATACGTAAAAGTGTTTACGTTTAGCGATAAATGACAATTAGGTTTTCCCGGAACCTTAAAGATTTACGTACGCTTCAACAATTACCTACGTTTTTATACAACGATCAAAGTTTATAAAACTTTAAGCATATGTATATATTTATACACATCTCATATGATTATACAAGATAACAAATACTTTACAAAATACCAAGACTTTACAAAGTAAACTTTTATATAAAAACTACACTTTACTTTTAAAAGTTTTACTTATACTTTCTTTTTATAAAATGCAAGTAAACTAAAAAAAGAAATAAAAGAAAATAAGCTAGGAACACCTCCCTTGAAATCATGGGATGATTCCCATTAGGAGGAACCAAGAGACCAAGACTTTAAAGCCCTTGTTCCCTCCTCCCTTGTCCCCTTGAACCCACGTCCCAACACAACCCTCCCCCTTTGATTTTTCTAGTCAAACTTTGCAACTAGTAAATATCTTATAACCTCTTCCTATATATATTTCATGCATGCATAAGAGTTTACATGCTCTTTTACTTAAACAAAATCTTTCACTCTTTCTCTCATTTTCTCCCTAAAAGCCACGGCCAAAATAAGCCATCCTAAGCAAACCATACAAAACTTTTATACAATCTATACAACCCTTTACACATCAATCCTAAGGCATACTAAATCATTTACAAGCCTTGGATCACCATTTGCAAGGATTAAAGAAGAAAAGGGAAGATTAGGGTTTCAAACCTAATCTAGGGTTTATAAGCTTGTAAGCTTTGGTTTTGAGTCTAAACACGGGTTTAGCATTCATTTCACATCTCATACATCATCCCTAAGGTCTTCCTAATTCCTTCATACTTTTTATTATCATTATTTTATGTGTAATATGTTAAATATGGCTAAATCACCATTTAGGGCTTTTTAATATGTAAAATGAGTTTTCACTAATGTTTATGAATTTATGCACTTATTCTTATGTCATATGGTTATATATATCATGGAAAAATGGATATAAAAGTATGATAACATATGGTTTAAGTATAAACATGTTTAGGTTAAATTAGGGTTTATAAGGTTATTTAATATATTACAAGAGAAAGTAATATAAATAACTTGTTAATCTTTGGCAAATGGAAAATATATGGACTAATGGACATTAATATAAGTTATTAACATATGTTACATATTGTTATTTGGGTTTATATAATAAAACTTAATAATGGAAAAATAATTAAAATAAGCTTTTATAAAAAGTATACTCTTGGATAATAAAGGGGTGATAATTTCGATACTTGCGACAGTAGGGTTTGATATTATATAAAAATAATAGTCTAATGACCGTTTCAAAATGATAAGAAACTCGAAAATTCTCGATTTATAACGAAAAAGATACGTTAATTACGAGTTTACGACGATAAATACTTTTATAAAACTATTTTTATAAAATTTACTATTCATTACAGAAACTAATATTTTTAAAACATCTAAAATATGATATAACTTTTAATTACGAGATCGTACTCGAAAGAATCGCTAAAAACGGAACTATAACGAATAAAATACGACGTTTACGATAACTTTAAGTTTTAAAAGTAATTTTATAAAACTATGACAGTAAATAGTACTATTCATCAGCAGACCCAACTTTATAAAATATAATACATCTTTTAATAACAAAGACGTACTCGAAAGAATCACTAAAATCAGGATTACAACGGATAAGTTATTACGATTACGAATTTACGCTAATTAAAACCCAAAAACGACAAACGAGCTGTCGTGAACAGTAAAATCACTATTCATCGCAGAATATCAAAAACATGAAAATGTAATATTTTGATCACTCGTCTTACTACGAAGGACGTGGGAATGTAAGAAACGCGGAGCATACGGACTTAAAACGACCGAATTAGGTTCATTTTTACGAAAATTATACTTTATAAAAGTTTTAACTTTTTTAATATTATTTTACTTTATCGATTAGTCGGTATTATGCTATTTAGAATATTGGTGTTATCAAAGTCCTTTAATACTAGGGAGTTTTAAGTGTCCTTAACTCTCGTACGTAATGTCATGACCTTATTGAATTATGATAGCCCGAACGATAGTACGATTGTAACAACTATAGGATTGTAATTTAACGTTTTTAATTAAAGAGTAATCGGTACTTATACGACCTTAATTCTAAAGTAGGTTGCATCTATCGTCTTGCGTGTCATTTTATCTGTGATAATTTGGACTATCTGTACTCAAGGTGAGTTCATAGCCCCACTTTTTACAGTTTTACTAATTCACTATTAATTGGGGTGAAAACATGCTTTATTTTATAAATTGGACGCAAGTGTTTAAAGTATATTGATTATGTGTTTGCCTAAGTAGCGATAACCCTCCTGAGCCCATTATCGTGAATGTTCAATTGCTTAGATGTAGTCTGTTAAATTGCATTATGTGTGCGCGACATGTTATAAATAGATTATTGGGATTTACCTCCCCGTTTGGGTGATTACTAAACTGGAACGAACGTTTGACCATGTCGAAACTGGGAAGTTGCGGGTTACAACATCTTACTGGCAAATTAACTGCTAAAATAGCCAAATATGGTTGAGCTTCAGTGTCATGAGCTTAGTGCAACAATAATCTGGTTTTGTGATTGTTGGCATATGTTGTTACTTAGGGAAAGTCTTGCGGTCCTGCATAATTTAAATACATAAACCTATGAATTCACCAACATTTTTGTTGACGTTTTAAGCAATGTTTTCAGGAGGTCAATAGGCACGAGGTGCCAAGGATGCATTGGGTTACGTTTTGGATTGCACGCTTAAAGACTTTTATATCATATTTTGGGAAATCTATGTCATCTTTTGTAATATTAAACAAGGAACAAATGAAGCTATAAGCTTTTGTAATATGTCTTTTAATTAAATCCAATGTATTAATTTAAATGACTTTTTGTGTCGTTCTTATATATATCTTGTTTTTTTATATAATATAATAGATATTACACCCCCCCCCCCCCCAACCCCCCCCCCCCCCCCCCCCCCCCCCCCCCATCTACCCCCCCCCCCCTTTATAATATTATCTGCTGTTGATCTTGAAGTAACACACCCCGGATCCCTATTCCGCTGTGACCCATTTTGGGGGTGTTACAGTCTGTATTATATTTTATTTTGTTTATTTCAAAATTATCTTTAAACTGGTTTTCTAGATCTGTTATATCATCTTCAATGTCATCTTCATTGATATTATTGATATTTAATTTGAGTAATTTTTCATTTATTTCTTTTAATATAGCTTCTTGTTCTCCTAAGTTAATTGGTTTATCTATACTATATGGTATAAATATAGGATTTTCTTCTATATCTATCTTTTTAGATTGTGATGTGCTAGCTTGTGATGTATTAGTTGAGGTACTAGCTTCTTCTATTTTTGTATTATTAATATTTTCTATTCTATCTAACTGTTGTCCTAATGTGTCTAACATCTCGTTAGTATAATTAGTTTGGTAAATAATGGTAGATAAAGATTTTTCATTATCTTTATTATGTTTTGCCTTAATGTATACAATAATTTCTTTATTAATTAGAATATCTTTGTTTGGAGGGTGAATACTATTTATGGGTTCATTAGTTTTTAAATCAGTATAGGTTTTAATTATATCAGTAGCAGCTTCTATTTTTGCAATATAAGGAATATATATATTATGTTCTAAACTATATAAATGAAACCATGAGAAAAATAAAATGTTTTCTTCATTATCAACCATATATAGTACCCATTCATCTTCGTGCATTTGTCTTTCTTTTTTATCAAATGTAGAAAAATACCAAATAAGTATTTCATTATTATAAGTATTATACATTTCATCTTTCAAATAATTAAATTCTAATTTAAATTTGATTTCTGGTAATTTTTCTATTTCCATATTTTATTTATCCAACTGTGAATATTTTTTCTCTTGTGTTGGTATTTATAGAAAAAAAAAAAATTGTGACATTTACTTGAGATTTTTAGAGGCTTTTTTCTTTCATAGCCAATTGATTAAATGTTGTTTGTCTCTTTTCTATTTTGTTTAGGAGTTTATTTCAACTTGTAAATTTTATTTAATAAGTTTATTATATAAAGATTCTACTATTGTTAAACTATGTTTATCCATTGCTATTAATTCTTTAATAAAATTGATATGATTAAGATGCCTGTTATTGTTTATAACAAATTGTTTTTTAATTAAAAACATATTATAATTGTTCGTAATGATTTATTCTGTAGTTTTTATTATAAGTAGAAACAGTTTCATCACTTTTATTTTCTTCTTATATACTGTTTTGGATAGAACTATTAAAAAAACCTCCTTTTAAATTTCAAAGATTGACGTTCTTCTTATTTGATCTTTTCATTTTCAGATATTATACTAGATGGTACGTATGTTGAATGTCTAGATGATTCTCCTATTTCTTTTCCAAAAGATATTTGTATATTTCCATTTGTATGTTCTATAATATTAGTTATATCTTTATTTAACTTTAATAGATCATACTAAGAATGAAACTATTATTTTTGAAGCAAACTTAGAAAATTCACAAGTATGTATACCAAAGAAGTTAAAATGGGAAGACATAAGAAGAAATGAAACATTGAATCTTGAAGAAAAAATATTCACAGTTGGATAAATAAAATATGGAAATAGAAAAATTACCAGAAATCAAATTTAAATTGGAATTTAATTATTTGAAAGATGAATTGTATCTATACTTATACTAATAAAATACTATATTGGTATTTTTCTACATTTGTGATAAAAAGAAAGACAAATGATGGGAAGACGAATGGGTACTAATTTGTGAAAATGAAGAAATGTAAACAATTTTATTTTTCTCATGGTTTCAATTATATAGTTTAGAACAATAATATATATATTCCTTATTTGCAAACAAATGTAGCTGATTACTGATATAAGTAAAACCTATTACTTATTTAAAAACTAATGAAACAATAAATAGTATTCACACTCCAAACAAAGATATTCTATTTAATAAAGAACCCTTATTTGTATTTTCCATTAGCAAAACATAATAAAGATAATGAAAAATCTTTATCTATCATTATTTACCAAAATAATTATACTAACGAGATGTTAGACACATTAGGACAACAGTTAGATAGAATAGAAAATATTAATAATACAATAATAGAAGAAGTAGTACATCAGATAATCATCACAAGGCTAGAGGAAGCATCACAATCTAAAAAGATAGATATAGAAGAAAAAGTCCTTTATTTATACCTATTACGTATTGATAACCAATTAACTTCGGAGAAAATGAATCTATATTAAAAGAAATAAATGAAAAATTACTCAAATTAAATATCAATAATATCAATGAAGATGACATTGAAGATGATATAACAGATCTAGAAAACCAATTTAAAGATAATTTTGAAATAAACAAAATAAAATATAATACATACACTCCTACAGCAGAAACAAGAAACTATTATCATAGACCCACATTACCTGATATGGGTTTTGAAGAAAGAAATTCATTATCACAAGCTCACTATAGTGGCACTGAAATATATGAATGGAATATAGATGGCCAAACAGAACATCAAATATCAAATTTATTACAAGAAATGACTATGGCAGCTAATGCTTACAAAGCTCATAAAAATAATGAATTACAAATAGTTCAACATTTAATTGCAGGTTTCACTGGCACTTTAAAAGGCTGGTGGGATAGTTATCTTACAGAAGCAGAAAAATGGATAATATTAAATGCTAAAAAGACTATAGTTAAAACTGAAAATAATATACAAACTGAAACACAAATTGAGGATATGACAAATACTTTAATATTTGCAATACTTAAGAATTTTGTTGGAGATCCAACAGCATATCAAGAAAGAAATTCAGTAATATTATTAAACCTAACATGTAGAAAATTATCAGATTTTAGATGGTTATACTGAGTATTTTATAGAAGGTAATGACTAGCTCTGATTGTTAAAGAAGCATATTGGAAAGAAAGATTTATAGCAGGATTACCTAGATTATTTGCAGAAAAAGTAAGAAATAAGTTAGCTGGTATATATAATAATATGATCCCATATAGGGAAATAACATACGGAGAAATTATTAATTTTACCAAACAAGTAGGATTAGCGATTTGTTCTGATTTAAAACTAAAAGTAAGATTAAAAAGGAAGGAATAAATAACAAAAAAGAATTAGGAATATTTGTGAACAATATGGTTAGAAATCAATAAAATTACCTTCAAAGAAATTATAGAAAGGTATCAAAATGAAATTAAATATATTAAAAGATATAGACCTTCAAGTAAAAAAATATAATAATTACAAAAAAGGATTATAATAAATATTAAAATTAGAAAGAAGACATTCTTATTTACATAAGAAATAAGTATAAAAACTTTAAAGATACAATAACATGTTATAAGTGTGGAAAACAAGGACATACTTTAAACAATTGTTATACTAAAAAGAAAATTAATGAATTAAAGATATCATTTAGCTAAAAATAAAATTATGAAAATCATGTATAATGAAAGAATCTAGTGATTCATAGTATATCAGATTTGAAAATTGTTGATTTAATATGTTGTAGCTATAGGATAACGAATCTACTAATAGTAATGAATCAGAAGAATGTGAATGTATAGGAAATTGTACTTGTGATTATAATGAAATATCATAAATTTTCAGAAGATGATGAAATAAAACGACTATCAGATTTAATAGGAAGAGTTGAAGATAAAGAATTAAGAAAAATGTATCTAGATAGATTAAAAGAACAATTAGGAAAACCAAAAACAATAGATAGAATAAAAGAACAAAATGAAAAAATATATAATTTTGACGAAATATGTAAAAGATTTAATAAAGAAACAAAACCAATAACAATTTCAGAATTACAAGAAGAACTAAAAAATATAAAAGCAGAAATAACAATATTAAAACAACAAGTAAAAACATTAGAGGATAAAAATAAAGGAAAAGAAATTATGAACACAACAGAATAAAATAAAGATAAAGATACTTTGATAGTAAATGAAATACAAACGATAAATTGTCAAAGATGGTATACTAGAATAAACCTAGTAATTAATGAAAATTTTAAATTTATATAATAGGCATTACATAGATTCAGGAGCAGATTTAAATTGTATTCAAGAAGGGATAATACCTACCAAATATTATGAAAAATCATCTCAGAGATTATCTGGTCCAAATGGATCTAGATTAAATATAAATTATAAGTTATCTAAAGTCCATATTTGTAAAAATAATGTTTGCTTTAAAACTCAGTTAATATTAGTTAAAAATTTAAGTTCTCAAATTATATTAGGACAACCTTTTGTAACACAAATATATCCCTTTTTGTTAATGAAAAAAGGCATTTTAAACTAAAATATAATAATGAATTAACGTTCGAATTTACCTCACCAATGGTAACAAAAGAAGTAAATATGATACAAAACAAAGAAAAGCATGTTAAATTTTTGATAAATGAAATAAGTGACATAAGAATAATAAAACAATTACAACAAGAAGCTATAAAAAATAAAATTAATAAAATAGAAGAAAATTTTAAAAATAATGTATGTGCAACTATACCCAATGCTTTTTGGAAAAGAAAACAACATATAGTAGAATTACCTTATATTAAAGAGTTTAATGAGAAAGATATCCCTACAAGATCAAGATCTATACATATGTCTCAAGAATTAGAATCACACTATAAAAAAAAGAGATACAAGATTTATTAGACAAAAAATTAATAAAACCCTCTAAGTCTCCATGGTCATGTTCAGCCTTTTACGTTATGAATCAAGTCGAACTAGAAAGAGGAGCACCACGATTGGTTATAAATTATAAACCTTTAAATAAAGTATTAGAATGGATTAGATATCCTATACCCAATAAAAGAGATCTACTAAAAAGATTATATGATTCAAAAATCTTTTCAAAATTTGATATGAAATCAAGATTTTGGCAAATACAGATTGAAGAAAAAGATAGATATAAAACATGTTTTAATGTGCCTTTTGGGCATTATGAATGGAATGTTATGCCATTTGGATTAAAAAAATGCACCATCAGAATTTCAGAATATTATGAATGATATAATTATTCCTATTAACAATTTCGCTATAGTATATATTGATGATGTGTTAATCTTTTCAAAAAACATAGATCAACATTTTAAGCATTTAAACATATTTTATGATATAATATATAAAAATGGTTTAGCAGTTTCCCCTACAAAAATAAGCCTATGTAAAACAAAAATAAGATTCTTAGGTCATAACATAGTCCAAGGAACTATTAAACCTATAGACAGAAGTTTAGAATTTACAAGTACATTCCCTGATGAAATAAAAGACAAAAAACAGCTACAAAGATTTTTAGGATGTTTAAATCATATACATGATTTCTTCAAAGATTTGGGAAGTCTTTGTAAACCATTATATGATAGATTAAAAAAGAACCCTAAACCATGGACGGAAAATCACACCAAAATAGTTAAAGAAATAAAAGGAAAAATTAAAGAATTACCATGTTTAAACATACCTAACCCTGAGGCATACCTTATAGTATAAACAAATGCTAGTGATATAGGATATGGAGGAATACTTAAGCAAAGATTAAAAGATAGTAAAACAAGGGTAAAAGAAAATAAAATCATTAGTTAGATTTTACTCAGGATCTTGGAACGATACTCAAAAGAATTACTCTACTGTTAAAAAAGAAATTTGAAGTATTGTCTTAAATATAAAGAAATTTGAAGATGATCTTTATATGAAACCTTTTTTATTAAGAATAGATTATCTTTCAGCAAAATCTATAATTGAAAAAGATGTTAAAAATTAATTTCTAAACAGATTTTTGCCAGATGGCAAGCCTTATTAAGTAATTTTGATTTTAAAATTGAGCATATTAAAGGAGAAAACAATCATATACCAGATTTCTTATCAAGAGAATTTCTACAGGGATGAATCCTGATAAAAAGCGACTGTTTTTCCAAAGACCAAGAGCAAAATACTCCAATTTATTTTACTCAAGATTACATCTCCCTATCAACTATTTTTCACAAGAATTACCATCTCCTTCTTCAACTACAATTTTTCACAAAACAGATTTTTAACTCCACATAATCAAATATCCATCTACACCTAATACCAGTCCAATAACAAGATCGACTTATTATGTATTAGCCAAATTACAAGGACTGCCACCTTCTCCCAATCCTTATAACAGATCACCTACAACTGCCTCTTCATCCACAAATAAAATAGAATTTTATATTAACCCAAATACACAAGTTGTAAAGATCTTAAACCATTGAAGAAACAGAAGCCTAAATCAAGGGTTTACTGTTTTTCTAAAATTATTTATTTCCAAAGAAAATTATTTTTAAAAAAACGATTTTCAATCGACCTATATTATGAAGCCATTTTACTAGATAGTCATTCTATTCAAATTCGTCATAACTATAACGAAAATGAACCAGAAAAAATAGGATTCAGTAAAGTTAAAATAATTAAAGTCATCACTTTAGAAGAATGGGGAAATCGACCCTGTACACACAAGACTTTATCATGTTATCCAGACTATCCAGCCTATAATTATTATGATTATATGGAAGCTTGGGACAAAGCATTTTTGTTAAAAGCCCACTTTCATACTTGGTTTTTCCACTTTGCTGAAGAATTTTCATTAAATTATCCCAAATGGTTCGTAAAATGGTTTAAATCAATGGGTCAAATCCCAGAAAGTTTTCCTACCAAAGTTTTAGAAGGATATAATCAATATAAGAATTTGTTTATACAAGAAGGTGTACCTTCATTCGAGTACACTCTCCAGTTCTCAGCCATATTTAAGTTACCATGGATTTTATCTTTTACCCATAAAAAGAAGGAAGCAGAAGGCACATCACCACCATTATTAATTAGGCAATTTAGTGTTAAGTGGTGGAAACAAGTTAATGATCATCAAGCAGATAAGGAAGCGGTTATCAAATATTACAAAAGTCTTATTCAAGAAACCCCAAAAGAAACCCCAAGTACGTCTAACACAAAGACAAAGTCAGTATCAAAGTTATCAAAGTCAAATAGTGAGCTTGCTAAAAAGATTTTAGATTGTGACGATGATGAAGAATTTGCAAGAATGATGAATTATATTAGACGATCTCCAACTCCTAGTGAAGACTTGTTCTAGGATTCTCAAGATCCCTATGATAGTATAGACTTATTATAAAATGTAATCTTCTAAAAGAAATTAATGTAAAGATAGCTAGGATTTCTAGAAGAAGTACTATTTAAGACGTAAGCAATGACGATAGAAGAACGCATTATTGAAGATAGTGGCGACAAAAGAAAAAGAAGACAGCTGGGCACCGCATTATTAAAGAGAGTAATAATTGAAGACAAGTGTGCTACTTTATTAAAGATAGATTGAAGACAGATGTATTACATTATTGAAGACTTTTGACTTGCATTTGCCGGTTACCATAGAAAGAGATACCCTTTGAAGACCTTTTAAAAGAAAGAGAAGACACATAAAAACATCATCCTCTATTTTATGAAGAAAAAACCCTCACTAAAACTATCCACAAGCAGATGTTCCAAGACTTTAGAATTTCAATTTATTTGTATCAAACATTACCTTGTAGGATCACACGTTAATCAGATTTCACTCAAGATTTATTATTCAAGATTCACTATTGTATTAAAGATTTTAAAGGTATAAATTTATAACAGATTTCTTCTACATAGATTTCATTATTGTTATTGTTATTCAATCAAATTTATTATAAAACTCATAGAATTTAGTTGATTTTGGTCCTGTTCAAAGTTGGTATCAGAGCCATTTGTTTCGAAAATGATAAGGTTGATATCTTTTTATTATGAGTTGTAATTACTCCCTTTGTATTAAACAAGAAAGAATAAGTTTTGTATTCATGAATTCATGGCTGCGTTGGTAAGCCCTGTCGATCAATCGGTTGGATTAGCCGCAGTGTTGGTAAGACGGCCGGACCACGATGATATGGGGGTGTTCCCGGAGATTTGTGCATTCAGAGATACAAGAATTATTCTCTCAAGTTTAATCAAGTAAGTAATTCAAATACATAATGAATAGATTATCAAAATTATTATTAAATCGAAAAAGTGGTTCCTCTTCTGATAATGAAGAAGAACAAGATCATACTAATTCTATTGAAATTACTATTTCAAATATAGAAAATAAATTACAAAATTGGAGTATTCCAAAGCAAGATGTAAAAACTCTTTATAACAAATTGGATCTTTGAATTTTTTCAAAGTTATTCTATCAAAACTACTGAGAAAACATTACCTTTATTACAAGATCATCAAAGTATAAACTTATTTTCTAGTAAAGCTATTAAAGAATATAGAAAGTCTTATAAATATTTACATGTTGGATTAGTTCAAGTAGCAATAAAGCCATTAACTAGACTAGGAATTAATGCTCCTATTTGCATGATATTAAGAGATGCTAGATTACTTAAGTTTGATCAATCCTTACTATGAATTGCGCTGAATATATATATTTGCAATGGTCCTATATACTTTAATTGTTACCCAGATTTTACAGTAGCCTTAAGAGATCCAAATATTTTAGATGTATTAACTTTAGATATAAAAATGAAAAATATAGAAATGAAAGAAGGATCAGATCCTTTAGCTGTAATATATAGAGTATATTATAAAGTTATGTCTACTACTGTAGAGCCTCGTGCTTTAATAGATCATACTAAGAATGAAACTATTATTTTTGAAGCAAACTTAGAAAATTCACAAGTATGTATACCAAAGAAGTTAAAATGGGAAGAAATAAGAAGAAATGAAACATGGAATTTAGAAGAAATGAATCAAATAAAACCTTTAAAGTTAAATAAAGATATAACTAATATTATAGAACATACAAATGGAAATATACAAATATCTTTTGGAAAAGAAATAGGAGAATCATCTAGACATTCAACATACGTACCATCTAGTATAATATCTGAAAATGAAAAAGAGCATTTAGAGAAACTCTTTCTTTGAATTTAAAGGAGTTTTTTTAATAGTTCTATACCTAAACCAGTATATGAAGAAGATAATAAAAGTGATGAAACTGTTTCTACTTATAATTATAAACCTACAGAAGTAGATCATTACGAACAATTATAATATGTTTTTAAATAAAAAACAATTTGTTATAAACAATAAAAGGCATCTTAATCATATCAATTTTATTAAAGAATTAATAGCAATGGATAAACATAGTTTAACAATAGTAGAATCTTTAATAGAAACTTATGAATTAATTTTACAAGTTGAAATAAACTCTAACAAAATAGAAAAGGTCAAACAACATTTAATCAATTGCTATGAAAGAAAAAAGTCTCTAAAAATCTCTATAGAAATGTCACAACTAGAAATAAATTACACAAGAGAAAAAATATTCACAGTTGGATAAATAAAATATGGAAATAGAAAAATTACCAGAAATCAAATTTAAATTAGAATTTAATTATTTGAAAGATGAAATGTATAATACTTATAATAATGAAATACTTATTTGGTATTTTTCTACATTTGATAAAAAAGAAAGACAAATGCACGAAGACGAATGGGTACTATATATGGTTGATAATGAAGAAAACATTTTATTTTTCTCATGGTTTCATTTATATCAGTTAGGAACATAATATTTTATATTCCTTTATATTGCAAAAATAGAAGTGCTACTGATATAATTAAAACCTATACTGATTTAAAAACTAATGAACCCATAAATAGTATTCACCCTCCAAACAAAGATATTCTAATTAATAAAGAAATTATTGGTATTCCATTAGCAAAACATAATAAAGATAATGAAAAATCTTTATCTACCATTATTTACCAAAATAATTATACTAACGAGATGTTAGACACATTAGGACAACAGTTAGATAGAATAGAAAACATTAATAATACAAAAATAGAAGAAGCTAGTACCTCAGCTAATACATCACAAGCTAGCACATCACAATCTAAAAAGATAGATATAGAAGAAAATCCTATATTTATACCATATTTTATAGATAAACCAATTAACTTAGGAGAACAAGAAGCTATATTTTGAGATACCATATGTACCCGAGCCTGAGTACCCCGAGTACTTAGTACCTTCGGAGGATGAGGCACCCATGGAGGACCAGCCTCTACCCGCTGATGCTTCACCCGTAGCCCTATCACCAGGCTATGTACCTGATTCTGATCCAGAGGAGGATCCGGAGGAGGACTCCGAGGAGGAGCATGCTGATTACCCTGCTGACGGAGGGGATGGAGATGATGAGCCCTCCGGTGATGACACTGATGATGATGATGCTGATGATGATGATGAGGAGCCTTTCGAGGACGAGGAGGAGGAGGAGCACCTAGCTCCGGCCGACTCTTCTGCTATACCTGTTGTTGACCCTGTTCCCTCAGCTGGGGATACAGAGGCATTCGAGACTGATGAGTCTGCACCCACACCTAGACCACCTCAGATCAGGATCCCCTTTGCCCAGACACGTCTCCGTAGGGCACGGAAGACTGTCAGACCTGAGCCACCGATGTCGGCATCCATGGAGGCACGCATTGCTGAGCATGCTGCCGCACCTACACCACCACTACCTGTTGCATCTTCACCATTACCCCTACCATCACCACTCACTACTAGCCCTACTGATGCAGGGGCACCATTAGGCTATAGGGCAGCCATATGCCGCCTCGGAAGAGAGCTTGTCTTACTACTCCCGCTCCCGGATACGAGATCGGGGAGAGTTCAGCGGCTGGTGCCGCGAGACAGCCAAGGCCTACTCCAGCGGTTGACACTTGGGATGAGATTGTTGAGGCCATGATGGAGATAGCACCGACCACCTTAGAGGGGGTCGACCACCCCCCAAGAGGACAGAGCTTGATACTTACTGTTAGGGCCAAAGGACCTGAGGGAGTTCGAGGTACGATTTGAGGAGGCACGTGATGACCGGGCTTACTTGGGAGCCCTAGTCAACACACTATACAGAGAGAGGATACAACACCGCCGCACAGCTTTGGCTATAGATAGAGAGGCTGTATATGCTCGCATAGCATGGACTAGTTCTGAGGAGAGGAGTGCAGCCATAGAGGCACATGTTAGGACACTGGAGGCACAGGTTGCCACATTGATTCACATACCACATCACATCAACTCAGATGACTACAGCACATGTACCCGAATTGCGACACAAGATGCTATAGACCCAGAACCCCCAGGATGGACCAGCCGAGGCTGCAGCAGCAGTTAAGTCAGCATCATTTTGTTACTATCCTGCATAGCCTAATAAGTTTTAGGGTTACCCCAGCTAATAGCATGTAGGACTTTTTGTTAATCTTTTTAGCTATCATTGTATGGCGTGTGTAAGAATTATGGGTGATCCCCAGCTGAACACCGCCTTAGGTCCATATTTTCAGTTTATGTATCTCTTGTACTGAACATGTTTAATCAGACCATCATTTATGATTAATCGATGTTGTATTGTATAGATTTTTGATGTATTTATTTCATATGAAGATTTCACTTACAGTTGAATATTTCGCTGTGGATTGTGATCTCAGTTTATTATTTATGCATATGTCACGTTACGTTTATGATTGTGTGAAACCTGACGTGTATTGTATTCCTTGTGATTTTGAAGAAAATGTTACCAACAAGAAGAACCACGAGGACAACACCCGCCACCACAACCGCTCCTACCACAACTGTCACTGAGGCTCAACTCCAAGCCTTAATTGATCAAGGCGTTGCTGCTGCTCTAGCAGAACGCGATGCAAGCAGAAGCAGAGATGGCGATAACAACCATGGTTCAGGAACCGACGAGAGAAGGGCAAGTGCCTACTCAACGATGAAAGGCACTTACACTGACTATCTTGAAGTAGCCAGCCTATAAATTTCAAAGGCACCGAAGGAGTCGTTGGCCTGACCCAATGGGCAGAAAAGATGACTCGGCTTTCCCTTATCATCCACTGTGCTATAACAAATAGGTTAAGTTTGCATCATTGGTACTCTCCAAGGAAGTGCCTTGACGTGTGGAACTCACACATGAGGGGCTGCGGACATGATGTTGGCATACGCATAGCCATGGACGGCGCTTTGAAAAGGCTGATAACTGATCAATATTGCCCTAGTGGGCGAGATCAAAAAGCTTGGAATCTAGTACTGGAACTTAAAAGTGAGAGGAGACTGATGTGGATGACTTACAATCAACGATTCCAAGATTTGGGCCACTCATGTGGTGATAGAATGTACCCTGAGGAATCACAAAAGTGGAAAAGGTATGTCGTTGGTCTTCCCGACATACCATGGTAGTGTTAAGGCATCCAAGCCTCAGACCATGCAAGATCAATGAATATGCTACTAAATGAAGGACAAAAAGATGACCGCAATGCAGCTGAACAGCCAGCAGAGAATAAAAGGAGATTTTGAAGATCCTTCAAGGAAAACACCAAAACCAACAGCAACCATGACAAAAGAAACAATGTGGCACGAGCTTACAATGCTGGGCCTGGGAGATAAGAAGGCCTTATGGAGGAACCAAACCTCTATGTGCAAAGTGCAATTATCACCATGATGGGCCATGTACTCTAAAGTGCTCTAACTGCAAAAAGACTGGTCACTCAGCCCGTGACTGTAAGGTTCGACCTACTGCTAACTACAACAACAACAACAACAACAATAATCAGAGGACCCAAGGGACAAATCCCCGAGTTATCACTTGCTTTGAGTGTGGATTGCAAGGGTCCTACAGAAAGACAGCCCATAAGCTAAAGAAAGGAAATCAAGGGAATCCGGTCTGGAAATGGCAATGCTGTAGCAAGAGCTTATGTTTGTGGCTCTCAGGGAACTGAACCCGAACTCTAATGTTGTACGGGTACGTTCCGGCCTAAATAACCGTTTATGCTAAATACTATTAGACAACTGGTGCCGATAGAAGTTTCATATCTACTGCATTTAGTTCCTTGATTGATATCATCCCAACTACGTTAGACCATGGTTGTGATGTTGAGTTAGCTGACGGTAGAATAATTTGGTCAAAACACTTATTACGGGTTGCACTTTAAACTTTTCTAAATTCATCCATTCATATCGACCTGATGCCCTTTTTTTGTTAAAAATTAATGGTGTTAAGAATTAAAAGTGTTAAAGTTATGTGTTTTTTGTTTTATGTTTGTGTTTTTTGTTAGTGTTTTTTTAAACCTGTATTATATATAACACATAAACCCCGGAGAAGAAGGTTATAAAGAAAAGAAAAGAAATGGTAAATACTTATAAAAAAAGGAAGAAGAGATAGTGGTAGTTTGACGTCAATAACGGAATGGGACTGGTTACCAACAAATACAAGCCGTAATCGTCTGTGCAGATAAACTTGTCGTAATCCTTTGTATACAAGACATTAATTATTTCATGGTGACGAAGCAACAACGGTCACAGTCCCGATAGAACATCATCACGTGCACCAAGGGCAACAAAAGAATGTGCTGGATGATACCTATCTCTCTAGGCACAGGTTTACTAGAAAAGGCGGAAGACAAGTCGAAGGAGACGCGACTTGAAGAATTAGCCAATAGTTTAAAAAAAAAAAAAAAAAAAAAATCAAGACTTTCCTGTGTTATTCCCCGAGGACTTCCGGGTATTCCACCAACCCGCCCAAGTGGAATTTTCAATCTATCTAATACTGGTGCTGCTCCATTAGCACTGGGCACCTAACGACTGGCAACCATCCGAGATGAAGGAGTTGTCGACCAATTAAAAGAACTTTCCGGACAAAAGGCTTTATAAGAACCAGTTCCTCACCTTGGGTAGCACCGTCTTGTTTGTTCAAACAAGAATGACGATCCTTTCTGATGTGCATAGATTACCGGGAATTAAATAAGCTAACGGTAAAGAACCGTTATCCGCTTCCCAGGATTGATGATTTGTTCGATCAACTACAAGGTTCAAGTATCCTACCTTAGATCGACCCTAAGGTCGGGTTTATCATCAACTAAGATTTCGTGAATAAGATATTCCAAAGACCGCATTCGGAACTCTGATACGACATTATTAGTTTCAAGTTATGTCGATTGGACTGACTAATGCACCTGCTGTACTTTTATGATCATCATGAATCGGGGTGCAAACCCAGTACCTGATAAATTCGTAATAGTCTTCATTGATGATTTCTGATTTACTCGAGAACAATCGCAAGAGCTCAGAGCCCTCAAGTTAATATTGGAGTTGCTTCTAAATAAGTGAACAGTTGTATGCCAAATTCTCTAAATGCGAATTTTGGATCCCTAAGGTACAGTTCCTTGGTCATGTGATCGACAGTCAGGGTATTCATGTGGATCCTGCCAAGATTGAATCTGTCAAAGGATTGGGAGTCCTCCTAAGTATTGCAAACGGAATTCGTACATTTTTTGGGCCTAGCAGGCTACTACCGAAGATTCATTGAAGGATTCTCAAAGATCGCAAAGCCAATGACCAAGCTGACTCAAAAGAAGATCAAGTTTGAATGGAGTGACAAGGCAGAAGCAGCTTTTCAGTTGATAAAGCAAAAATTATGCAGTGCGCCAATTCTAGCGTTACCCGAAGGAAGTGAAGACTTTATCGCTTACTGCGATGCTTCGATCAAAGGATTGGGCGCAGTGCTAATGCAAAGAGAAAAGGTGATTGCTTATGCATCACGACAACTAAAGATTCATGAGAAAAATTACACCACTCATGATTTGGAGTTAGGCGCAGTAGTATTCGCTCTAAAGATCTGGAGGCATTATCTGTACGGGACAAAATGTACAGTGTTCACTGACCACAAAAGTTTGCAACACATCCTTGACCAGAAGGAGTTGAACATGAGACAGCGCCGTTGGTTGGAATTGCTTAGTGATTATGATTGTGAAATCCGCTATCACCCAGGAAAAGCAAATGTAGTGGCTGATGCATTGAGCAGAAAGGAACGAGTAAAGCCATTACGGGTTCGGGCCTTAGTTATGACTATCGGTTTGGACCTTCCCAAGCGGATTTTGGAGGCTCAGATTGAGGCGAGAAAACCAGAAAACCTCAAGTCTGAAGATGTAGGAGGTATGTTGATTGAGAATTCGAAGGACCCAGAAAAGCCCAGGAAGGAGGGAATTGGAACCACGAGCCGGACGGAACGATGTGTCTGAACAACAGAAGTTGGTTGCCTTGCTATGGTGACCTAAGGGCTCTAATTATGCATGAGTCCCACAAGTCGAAGTATTCTGTTCACCCGGGTTCCGATAAAATGTACCAGGACATGAAGCAACTATACTGGTGGCCTAACATGAAAGCTGACATTGCCACCTATGTTAGCAAGTGTTTGACGTGTTTAAGAGTCAAAGCCGAACACCAAAAACCATCTGGCTTACTGGTACAACCAGCAATTCCTCAATGGAAATGGGAAAATATCACAATGGACTTTGTCACCAAACTCCCAAGAACGCAAAGTGGAAACGACACCATATGGGTAATTGTAGACCGACTCACTAAGTCTGCACACTTTTTACCGATGAGGGAAACTGACCCTATGGACAAACTAGCAAAACTATACTTGAAAGAAGTGGTCACAAGGCATGGGATACCAGTCTCGATCATCTGCGATCGTGACCCCCGGTTTACATCAAACTTCTGGAGGTCATTTCAGAAAGCTATGGGTACTCGGTTGGATATGAGTACGGCATACCACCCGGAGACTGATGGACAAAGTGAACGGACCATCCAAACTCTTGAAGATATGTTACGCGCTTGCGTGATAGACTTTGGGAATGGTTGGGAAGGACACCTACCGCTGATTGAATTCTCGTACAACAACAGTTACCATGCTAGTATTAAAGCTGCCCCATTCGAGGCACTTTATGGCCGAAAGTGTCGGTCACCTGTGTGTTGGGCTGAGGTCGGAGATGCTCGGCTCACCGGTCCAGAACTTGTTCATGAAACACGAGAATATGTCCAAATTAAGCAGAGAAGGTGCCAAGCTGCTCGTGATCCCAAAAGAGTATTATGCTGATGTGATGGCGTAGCTTCATATAGCTTCAATTTGCGATCGAGTTTAAGTTGAATGTTTCACCTGGAAAGGGGTCGTACGTTTTGAAACGAGGGAAAGTTGAACCCAGTTACATCTACCTTTCAAGGTGTTGGCCAAGTGTGAAACCGTTTGCTTTATAGACTCGAACTACCACAACAGTTAAGCAGGGTTCATAGCACATTTCATGTATCCAATCTAAAGAAGTGTTTATCTGACGAGCCATGTGCGGTTCTCGTTAGATGAAAATTACACATTGATTTTTGGGGGAAAAAAAAAAATAAACTCCATTTTGTTGAAGAACCGGTGGAAATCTTGGAGCGTGAGATCAAGAAGCTAAGGCGAAGTCGTATTCCCATTATCAAAGTTCGATGGAACTCCAAGAGAGGACCAGAGTTCACGTGGGAACGCGAAGATCAGTTCCGAGAAAAGTATCCGCACCTCTTCACAAAAACCACACCCTCGAAGAATGTTGCATCTTGAGCCTTGGGACAAGGCTCTCCTAACGGGTGGAGACTGTAACATTTCTCATTTTCAGGTTATTTTTAACTTTAATAAATTCCATTATTTATTTTTAGAGTTTTACGCGTTCGCTTTTAATTATTATCTTATAGTTAAATCGCGTAAACTAAAAATCAATGATCAATGTAAACGGACACCAAACAAATTAAAGTTTACATCAAGCAAGTGTTATATGATTATTAGGAGTATAATTTATAACATTTCATAATTTATTTTTGTTGGTTACGTAAAACGCTTACGTTTCGCAATAAATTACTTTCGGTCGTACCCGGAAGCACCTTTACCCATCTACACTTAAACAAATACCCACATTTATACCCAATACTCAAAATTTATTTCTTTTCCTCACTTATAACTCTTGAAAACCGGATATATACATTTACCCTTGAAATAAATACTTTAAATCCTAATTAATACCTTCTTTACAACTTGTAAATGCTTACACATTGTACCTTGGACCCAAATACCTAAAGATTGGCATGTCATTGTACCCTAAACCCTCCTTGGTGCCGTGGGTTTTGCCTAGGGAGGAGGAGAACACTTTGCCAATGTACCCTAAACCATTTCCACTCCCATGGTATCACTTAGGTTGTTTCCTAGTTCCAAGGTCCTATATAAGACATGTAACTAGTGCAATATAATCCTCTTACTTTCCTACAAACAAAATCAAGCAAATACTCCCTCTATTTCACTCTAAAACTCACGGCAATCATATAGCAATTAGGGTTTCATTTTTCTTTTGCATCCAAGGTATTCCAAGCATTCAAGTGTTCATCCTAAGACTACCTAAGACTACTCAAGGTGTTGGGAAGCTTGGATTCGGGTTTAACAAGGAATAATCAAGAAAACATATTTAGGGTTTTCTTGATTAGGGTTTTGGTTTTAAAGGCTTGATTGTGGTTTACATCTCGTGTTCATCATCCTACTTGATTCCTATAAGGTCTATTTAAAGTTTTCAATACTCGTTTATTATAATTTTCCCTAAGTAGTACATATTTAATTGCATTATTAATCACCACTAGTTTTATTTAAAGTTATATAAATGTATATGATGTTTTCATATGACAAAGTACATGGACAATAGTAGACTAAATACATGTGAAATATACGGACAACACTATGGTAAAATTAATGGTGCATAGGATCCGTAATTAAAATGAATGTAAAATTACTTGTTTAATTAGAAACCCTAATATGACGTATAAAAATAAATTTGAAATTCAAATATAAACTTTATTTTTTATATTTATAAAAATAGTACACTTATAAGGATCGTGAGCATGTAAGGAACTCGCAAAACGGAATAAAACGAACAAAACGGAATTTTACAAGTTATAATTAATTAGCTTTAATAAAAATAATTTAATAACCTGTTATGAAGCAGTACTTTTTACTGTTCATCATATAAAAAATCTCAATAAATCTTATATTTTGATAATTTTCATAATACAACCCACGGACATAAGAACTCGAAAAACGAATTATAACGAACAAGTTATATATAATATCTTTTAAAAATAAATTTATCAACTATATGAATAGTAAATGCTACTGTTCATCAGTGGGTTAAATTTTATAAAAATAATATTTTATAATTATCTAATACTAATCCAAGGAAAATAAGATCTCGAGAACGGAACTATAACAACGAATTATGATTTAATCAAGTTACAAAAAATGGTTTTATAAAAATAAGTTTTTTATATAAAACTAGTGATGAACGATGTAAAAGTTACTGTTCATCATTGGTTAAACATTATAAATGTGATAGTTTGATAAAACATTTTAAATACGGAGACTGACATAAGAAAACGCATAAAACGAGTCCGAAACGATAAAGATATGAAGTTTTAAAACTCGCGCGCATTACTTATATTTTTATATAAGATTGTTAATAAAAAAAAAATTTAATAATAAAATATCATTATTAAATCATATATTTTTACAAACGATGCATTTATAAACGAAAATAATATTTTCTTACGGACACAAGTACACACACTTTTAGTTAACAAAGTACGAGTTAACTATTGTTTTAACTTTTAATTAATTAATAAAAACTATTAGGTGGTGGTGTAGCTATGCAATATGTGATGTTTTATTTACATGAAATACATTATACTCAACGGCCTATAATTAAATTAGGTTCCATTCCAAAATTGCTGTAGGCGATTCACTCATTTTATTTAATAATCATCCATTTCACTTACGGTGAGTTTCATAGTCCTGCCTTTTAATAAACTAGGCGAATTGTTTTACAACATTAGGGTGAGAAACAAGCATTGTTTTACATTTGGACGCAAGTACTCTTTAAACAATATTTACGAAGTTGGCCTAAGTAGCAAAACCACTATTGCCCACCCTCATGACGTCAATTGCTAGTTTAGCGAGCGCGAATGTTATGAATAGATCTATTTGGGATTGACATCCCCGTTCGGGTGAGTAGCGCTCATCAGTTGTCGGAGGTACCGAAACAACGAACGTATGCATGTCGGAACATTTTGGATGTTGCGGGTTGAACATCTACATGGGCACATTTAGTGCATTAAATTGCATACATATATGTCAGAGCTCGGTGTCATGAAACTTAGTCACTCGTAATTACTTTTTGAGATATTGTATGTGTTACATGTCTTACTTTGAAATCTTGTGGACCTACTTTATACATTTACTAAACCTGTGAATTCACCAAACTTTATGTTGAAGTTTAAAGCATGTTTTTTCTCAGGTCAATATGTGTACGGAAACAGGATACATTGGTGGATATCATTTGGAGTGCATAACAATAAAGATTTGGATGCATTACATTTTGGAGATATTTGATATGTCTTAAAATCTTACTTTTCATGATGAACTATTAGCTTCGCTATATGTAACAAACAAGTCCAATAAAGCCAATGTATCAATTTTAACGACTCAGAATAGAGGTTCGTTCTCTAATCTCCGTGCTGTTGATCTATGATGTAACTATTTCCCCAAACCATATTTCCGCTGCGACCCATTTTGGGGGTGTTACATAGAGCAAGGACAACTCCAGAAGGAACTGCACCAGTGGAGACCTCTGATGCATTAGTTGTTCAGGACAATGCTTTGATTGTCCAAGATGGACTGGGATATGACTAGAGTTATATAGCACAAGATGAAGCAACTGAGTTTGCTCTCATGGCATACACTTTAAACTCCTCAGGGTCTAAACACCGAGTGAACAATCTTGTTCTAAAACTGTTTAAAAACATTGAAAAAACTCAAAACATAAGATGAACATCGACAAACTCTTAGTAAGGCTAATCTAGAAATTATAGCTTATCAGTTAGGCCTAGAATCTGTAGAGGCATAGTTAGTTGTTCATCAGAAAAATGAAGCTGTCTATGAAGAAAAGATTGCAGTCTTAGAATTTGAAGTAAAAGACAAAAGTAATGCTGTCACTAGACTTAAAAATCAGTTAGATGAAACTTTAAGAGAAAAAGATGATTTAAAAGCTAAACTAGAACAGTTTGAAACATCTTCTAAAAACTTAAATAAACTGATTAATAGTCAATTAAGTTCTAAAGATAAAACTGGTCTAGGATATGGAGATCAATTGAATGAAAATGATTCAAGTGGTAGTGAATTGTTTAATAGTGTCTTTGATAGTCGTTCAAGTGATGGAGATGACAATCAAACAAATGATAGGTTCAAAAAGGATAATGGATATCATGTTGTTCCTCCTCCTTTAACTGGGAACTACATGCCTCCACTAGCTGACCTATCTTTTGCAGGATTGGATGATTCTGTTTATAGGCCTACAGCAAATAAGACTAGTGCTAGTGTGTCTCAAGTTAAAAAAAAGTACCTCTCAAACTAGCAATACTAATGTAGAAATGCCTAGAGTTGAATCTGTTAGGCCTAGTGGAGTTATCATTGAAGATTGGGTTAGTGATGATGATGAGGACATTTTTCAATCTAATGATTTTCAAGCAACATACAAACCTAGTCTTAAAAAGATTGAGTTTACTAATGCTAGGAATGAATCTGAACAAGCTAAAAAACCTAGGATAACCAGCATAAAATCCTAAGGTAATAGAAGAGATTGGAATGGACTAAATGCTCAAAACTAGGGTTTAGATTGGGTTACAAAAGAAAGCTTGTTTTTGTTTGTGGCAGTTACAGCCATCTAATAAAAGACTGTGATTTTCATGAAAAGAGAATGGCTAAAAAGTTTGTTTTGGAACAATGCTCAGAGAATAAATCATCAAAATAAATTTGTTCCATCTACAGTCTTGACAAGGTTTGGAAGAGTACCAGTTAGTGCTGCTAAGCAAATCTCTCTAAGAGCAACAACATCAACTAGTACATTCAGACTAGTTAATACTGCTACCCATACAAATAGAGTGAATGTTTTAAAATTAAGAACAAATGATTTTCATAAGTCTTATTCACCTATTAGAAGGCCTTTTTATAAATCAACAGCACCAAATACTAGGATTTCAAATGAAGAAGTTAATACTGTCAGAGTAAATGGTGTTAATATGTGCTGTACAAACATCAGTTAGTATTGTTAAGGGAAATAGGGTTACTACTGTTAAGGCCTCAGCAGGTTCGTTTTTAGTTTTAATTAGCGTAAACTTGTAATCGTAATAACTTATTCGTTTTAATCCCGATTTTAGTGATTCCTTCGAGTACGTCTTTGTTATTAAAAGATGTATTATATTTTATAAAGTTAATCCCACTGATGAATAGTGCTTTTTACTGTTCATAGTTTATAAAATTACTTTTATAAACTTTAATTATCGTAAACGTCGTAGTTTATTCGTTATAGTTCCGTTTTTAGCGATTCTTTCGAGTACGATCTCGTAATTAAAAGTTATATCATATTTTAGATGTTTTAAAAATATTAGTTTCTGTAATGAATAGTAACTTTTATAAAAATAGTTTTATAAAAGTATTTATAGTCGTAAACTCGTAATTAACGTATCTTTTTCGTTATAAATCGGTTTTTCGAGTTTCTTATCATTTTGGAATCGTCACGAGACGTATTATTATTATATTATGTCAAACCCACTGTATGAATTTCGGATTCAAAACAGCCCCTAAGTATTCATGTGTATATCTTTATAAAAACCTTGTTTTATGTATTATTTAATTTAGTAGTTTACTTTAAAAACCCTAATAGCTATTTTTAACATATGTGATACTTATAATAATGTCCAAGTTCATCCATAGTCCTTATAAATTCATTGTAACAAGTTTAACAATTTACTTTCCATTATTTTCACATGTGAAGATTAAGTAACCTTATAAAACCCTAATTATTACCTAAACATGTTTATACTTAAACCATATGTTAACATACTCTTACATCCATTTTTCCATGATATATATAACCATATGACATAAGAATAAGTGCATAAATTCATAAACATAAGTGAAAACTCATTTTACATATTAAAAAGTCCTTAGTGGTGATTTAGCCATAAATAACATATTACACATAAAATAATGATAATAAAAAGTATGAAGGAATTAGGAAGACCTTAGGGATGATGTATGAGATGAGAAATAAATGCTAAACCCGTGTTTAGACTCAAAACCAAAGCTTACAAGCTTATAAACCCTAGATTAGGTTTGAAACCCTAATCTTCCCTTTTCTTCCTTAATCCTTGCAAATGATGAACCAATGCTTGAAAACACTTTAGTATGCCTTAGGATTGATGTGTAAAGGGTTGTATGGATTGTATAAAAGTTTTGTATGGATTGCTTAGGTTTGTTATTTTGGCCGTGGGTTTTGGCTTAGGAGAGGAGAGAAAAATGTGAATTTTTGTTAAGTAAATAAGTATGTAAACTCTTATGCATGCATGAAATATATATAGGAAGAGGTTATAAGATATTTGTAGTAAAGTTTGACCAAGAAATTCAAAGGGGAGGGGGGGTGTGCCGTGGGTCAAGGGGACCAAGGGGGAGGGAAACAAGGGCCTTTAAGGCCTTGGTCTCTTGGTTCCTTTTAATGGCAATCATCTCATTAAAGTAAGGAGTGTGTTTTCCACTAGTTAATCTCTTTTCTTTTATATGTTTACTTGCATTTTTATAAAAGAAAGTATAAGTAAAACTTTTAATTAAAAGTAAAGTGTAGTTTTTATATAAAAGTTTACTTTGTAAAGTCTTGGTATTTTGTAAAGTATTTGTTATCTTGTATAATCATATGAGATGTGTATAAATATATACATACGCATAAAGTTTTATAAACTTTGATCATTGTATATAAACGTAGGTATTTGTTGAAGCGTACATAAATTTTTAGGGTTCTGGGAAAACCTAATTGTCATTTATCGCGAAACGTAAACACTTTCACGTATCCGATAAAGTAACTTGTGAGACATTAATAAGTATTCTCAAAATAATTGCTTAACCCTTGTTTGACGTAAACAATAAATTGCTTGATGCCCATTTACGTTAACTGATCATTTTTAGCTTACGCGATTTAACGTAACGATTTCCATTAAAAACGAACGCGTACATTACTAAAAATAAATGGTGACTTTATTAACGTCGTACATCGTCCTAAAACACGAGGTGTTATAATTAGCATACCAGTTAATATTGCTGGTGCATTAAGAAATTTTTGTGATGTTGGGTCATCATTTGTTCCTCTTAGTAAATTCACTAATCTTCCACATGATCCACTCATGCCTGATTTGGAGGATACTGCTGATGTTTCAAATCCTGGCATTTTTTTAAGTGCTTATGATGATGATGATTTAGACACTTGCAATTCTCCTTATGCTGATCAAGTTGTGGGTGCAGAGGCTGATTTCAACAACATGGAACCTTCCACTGTTGTCAGTCGTATTCCCACAACTAGAGTACACTCTATTCATCCTAAAGATCAAATAATTGGAGATCCAAGGTCAACAATACAAACAAGGGGCATGAAAAAGAAGAGTTCTAGGGAACATGCTATGATTAGCTACATTTAAAAGCAGAGAAGGTCAAATAAAAAAGATTTCTAAAACTACTTATTTGCCTATTTCCTCTCTTAGCGGAAACCCACAAAGATAGCTCAAGCCCTTGATGATGAAAGCTGGGTTGAAGCAATGTAAGAAGAGCCGCTTCAGTTCAAGATTCAAAAGGTTTGGACCCTAGTTGACTTACCTTATGGCAAGAAAACTATTGGCACAAAGTGGGTGTTTAGAAATAAGAAAGATGAAAGGGGGATAGTAGTTAGAAATAAAGCTAGGCTGGTTGCACACGGATACAAACAAGAAGAGGGTATAGATTATGATGAGGTTTTTGCTCCTGTTGCTAGGATTGAAGCAATCAGGTTATTTTTAGCCTATGCATCATTTATGAATTTTCTTGTGTACCAGATGGATGTTAAAAGTGCCTTTCTTTATGGCACTATTGAAGAGGAGATATATGTAAGCCAACCTCCAGGTTTTGTAGATCCAAAATTTCCAGAAAAAGTTTATAAGGTAGAGAAAGCCTTATATGGTCTACATCAAGCTCCTAGAGCTTGGTATGAAACACTTTCTACCTATCTGCTGGATAATGAATTTCACAGGGGACAAATTGACAAGACTTTGTTCATAAAGAGAGTCAAGGGTGATATTCTACTAGTACAAGTATATGTAGATGACATCATCTTTGGTTCTACTAGAAAGTCTTTGTGTACATATATTGAGCAAATTATGCATAAAAGGTTCCAAATGAGTTCCATGGGGGAACTCACTTTCTTATTGGGTTTACAAGTCAAGCATAAAGATGATGGGATAATCATTAGTCAGGACAAGTATTTTGGAGAAATCTTGAAGAAATTTGGCTTTTCTAGTATAAGGACAGCAGTACTCATATGGAAACCAACAAGGCTTTAGCAAAAGATGAAGAAGGTGAGGATGTTGATGTTTATTTATACAGGTCAATTATTGGGTCATTGATGTATCTTACATCCTCAAGACCAGATATTACGTTCTTTGTTTGTGCTTGCTCAAGATTTCAAGTTCAACCAAAAGTGTCCCATATGTTTGCCGTAAAAAGAATCTTTAGATACCTAAAAGGTCGACCCAAATTGGGCCTTTGGTATCCTAAGGACTCTCCTTTTATATTGGAATCTTTCTCAGACAGTGATTATGCAGGAGCCAGCTTGGACAGGAAATCCATAACAGGAGGTTGTCAATTTCTTGGTTCAAGGTTAATCTCTTGGCAGTGTAAAAAGCAGACCGTGGTGGCTAACTCAACTACTGAAGCTGAGTATATTGCTGCTTCTAAATGCTGTGGTTAAGTGCTTTGGATCTAAAATCAGTTGTTAGATTATGGATATAATTTTATGCAAACAAAGATTCATGTTGACAATGAGAGTGCTATTTGTGTTATCAAGAATCATGTCTATCATTCTAAAACAAAGCATATAGAGATTAGGCATCATTTCATTAGAGAATCCTATGAGAAGAGATTGATAGAGATGGTCAAGATACACACTGATAATAATGTAGCTGATTTGCTCACTAAAGCTTTTGATGTGAGTAGATTTAATTTTCTGGTGGCAAGCATTTGTATGCTTAATCTATAGCTGCATGGTCTCAGGAGTGGTTAATGATGTATAAGTGCAGTGTATTATACATAAGTGCTATTTGGATTGAAGTTGGAAGGTCAATATAATGATTAATTACTAAGTACTGTTGGGCTTAGCTTTCACTACTTGAAGAAACTTTGTACCGCTGGTACAAAAAGTTTATACTGCTAGGCTTAGTTAGTGCTGCTCAAAAGTGTTTAAAGATGATTTTGATGGATATATTGGGTTCATGATGCTCTTTGGACTGGTTTTAAGAGTTAAACATGGTGAGAAGTTAGTTAGGCCAGGCTTACTTTATGATGCTAGGCCAACAGTTAGTATTGTCGGGCATAAAGTTAGTGCTGTCAAGCAAACTTAGTACTGCTGGGTTACCGTTAGAGAAATAACCGCAAGGGGTCTATTGTGTAATTATAACGATTTATTCTTCAAGAGGTTTCCTAAACTCTATAAAAATCGTTCTCAATCACACTTTCACCTCACCTAATTTCTCTCATACTCTCTAAATTCACAAACCCTAATCGATTTTTCTCACCGACCAACTGAATTCATCAACTATGGATGATCTTGCATTCTTTCAACAACATAACATGGTTTCTTATTTGGAAAAGAATGATGAGAATGCAAATTTTCATCAGATATTGGACTTCTTGACTTCAAGTTCGATCAATTTTGCTCTTACTGTAAGTCCAACTATCTATGCTTCATGTATTGAATAGTTTTGGAACACTGCTAGTCTTAAAACAATCAATTATGAGAAGCAATACATGCCAACGTAGATGGCAAGGATGTGGTAGTATCAGAATCATCAGTGAGGAGAGATCTTCAATTAAATGATGAGGATGGTATTGCTTGCCTAACAGTTAATGAAATTTTTGAAAACTTTGCACTGATGGGATATGAAACAGCTTCTGACAAATTAACTTTTTACAAAGGTTTCTTTTCTCCTCAGTAGAAGTACCTAATACATACCGTCATTCATTGCTTAAGCTCAAAATCTACTTTATTGGATTAATTTTCTACAAATTTAGCTTCTGTCATTATTTGCTTAGCAAAGGGTTAAAAGTTTAATTTTTCTAAATTGATTTTTGATGGTATGTTAAGGAACTTGGATCCAAAGAAGTTTTTAATGTATCCAAGGTTTTTGAAATTATTCTTGAATATTCAACTTCCAAATATGAGGAAGCCAGGAAAAGGATTTTTAGGCAGAGTCACACAATTGTTTCAAAATATGTTGGCTCCTCCAGTAGTAGTTGGTGAAGGTTCAGAGCAACCCACTGAACCCCAACCCACATCTTCTATTGCTCCTCAAGAAATTTTAACTCAAGTTGCTACTGCTACTGCATCACAACCACCAAAAGACCCAAACACATATAGGAGAACCAAAAGAGGTCAGAACACCAAGGTACCTCAGTCTGGTGGTTCCCCTAAAGAGGTTACTGATGAGGCTATCAATGAGGAGATGCTTGATAGTGTGGAAAGAGCTATCACTACTGATGCTAGCTTAGATGTAGCACATGACAGTGATAACATCACTAAGATCCAATCTACTGCAACACTTAATGAGCCTCATCCTCAGGGAAAAAGTTCAGGTAGTGGTCCCTGGCACCAAGAAACCATGGGGGTGCTCCTACTCAGACTAGGTCTGAGAGACTGCTTGAACAACCCATTGAACCACCTCTCTCAGAAGGTCACACATCTAGAAGTGAGGAGGGCAGGATGGAACATCAATTTGAATTGACGGCTAATGTACCAATCACAACCCATGATTCACCTCTCCCAGGAGGTTACATACCTGGAAGTGATGAGGGTATACTGAAACTACATGAATTAATGACTATGTGTACAAAATTGTCAAAACAGGTGCTTGACTTGGAGAAAGAGAAGGATGCTCAAGCTGTGGAGATCCTCAGACTAAAGAAAAGAGTCAAGAGATTAGAAAGACAAAGGAAGTCAAGTACCTCACAACCAAGAAGGAGGAAATACAGACAAGTTGAGTCTTCAGATGATGATTTAGATGAGGAGGATGCATCCAAACAGGGGAGGAAAAATGACAAGACCAACCCTATGCTTCATGAAAGTGACTTTGATAGATTTAATGATGAGACAGTTGATGCTGCTACAATTGGAGTTAGTATTGCGAGTGCACCAGTTACTACTGCTGGTGTAGCTATTAGTACTGCTGAGCCTAGAACTCCTCCTACAACAATAACAGTCTTTGTTGATGAATATGTTACTATGGCAATCGCTCAGAATCTGATAAAGATGAAGGAAGAAAAATCTAAAGAGAAGGGAGTTGCTTTTAAAAATGTTGATGATTTTTCCAGACCTGTCAGATCAATAACTACACTTCAACCTCTTCCATCCATTGATCCTAAAGATAAAGGCAAAGGTATCCTAGTTGAAGGAGAACCTGTCAAAGAAAAAAGAAAAGATCAAGGGTTAGCTCAAATTAAGAGTGATGCAAAGTTAGCTCACAGATTATATGAGGAAGAATTGGCTGAAATAGAAAGGATACAAAAAGAAAAAGCAGCACAAGAAGAAGTTTCAATGGTTGCAATCTATGAAGAGTATGATACTATTCAAGCCAGTATTGATGTTGATGCTTTGTTTGCTGCCAAGCTCCAACAGGAAGATAGAGAAAAGTATACAATTGAAGAAAGAGCAAAGTTTTTGGAAGAAACAATAGCAGCACAAAGGATGTTTAGAGCTACTCAAAGGGCTGCAGAGATCAGAAGTAGACCACCTACCAAAACACAATTGAGGAATCTGATGATGACTTATCTGAAGAATATGGGTGGTTACAAACACAGTCAGCTGAAAGGAAAGACATAAAGAAATCCAAGGACTGTATGAAAGGGAACAAAAGTTCATACATGATTTTGTCCCTATGGATTCTGAAAAAGAAGAAAAAAGTCAATGGAGCCTGAGAGTGAAGGAAAGAAACGCAAAAGATTGAAAAGAACTACAGGATCATATGCAACACAGAAGTCACCCAAGAAACCAAAAGTAATGAAATCTGTAAAGAATGTTATAGAAGAAGAAGCAGCAGAGTATGAGAAGGAGAAGGAAGAACTCAGGTTAAACTTAAAGATAATTTCTGGTGATGACAGTGAAGTGAACAATGAACCACTATCCAAAAGATTTCCTATTGTGAATTGGGAATATAAGTTGCTGGGAAATGTGGATGCAAAAGACATGTATGTTTACAAATTAACCAAAGCTGATGGAAGTTTAAGCTATCATGGAGACATGCAAGCCTTCTTAAGAAGACTTGACAGGCAAGACTTGAATGACCTATAATTGTTAGTTCAGGAAAGGTTTTAAGATCATCCTCTTGAAAGACATGATTTGTTGCTTTGGGGAGATCTAAGGATGCTATTTGACCCAGATGAAAAAGATGAACTATGGATGAATCAACTAGATTGGAAATTGCTAAAATGGAAGTTGTGGAGTTCACACTCTGTTTATGGATGGTACACCTATGGTGATTAATATGCTAGTAGAGAAAAAGTACCCACTGATCAAGGAATTATTGGAGAAGATGCTGAACTTGCAGTTAGAAGCTGAAGAAGAAAGTACTATGGCATTTGAGCTTCTCAAGTTCATTAAATCAATGCTTGAAGAGTAGTAAAATGTTTGGATACATCCTCCCAATTACCAAGATGTTTAAACTGAAGAAACTTGATGATTGACAAGTAAATATCAAGTTTAAGGGAGGATTGTAGGGAATTTTGAGTTACTACTGCCAGTACTACTTTACTACTGCTAGTTCAAGATTGATACTGCTGCTAAAGACTGAAGAAATAGACTAAGTAGTTAGTACTGCTAGTTTTATTAGTTAGTACTGTTAGTACTGCCAGTATAGTTAGTACTGTTAGTATAATATAGTTAGTACTGCTAAAGTGATATGCATGAGATATATTAGGAATAGATATGCATTATCATTGTACGCGTTTTGTAAGCCTATTATGGTTTCCTTGATGTATAAAAGGAACCCTACGACATAGTTAGAATTATCAATTCATAGTTAGTTATTCTGTAACCTAGGCAGAATATTTGCAATCTATATATATTTAAAGTTTTTAGTATTCTTTGTTCTTCTTTGTATTACAAGTTAGATTCCGCATAACTTGTAGTATTTACAATTATAGTTTCTCATATAGTTAGTTTGGATTTATCCAAGTTAACTAAGCTTTAACAAGCTAAGAAGATCTGTTCATTGGGACTTCACAATATGTTATGTTGGGCCGCAAGTGAAAGTGAAGTAGGGGTTGAAGGTTGGGCCGTATGTGTTGGAGAATGGCCTTCTATTTGTTAGGCCATAGGTGTGAGGTTTGGGATGTTTGGTGTTTGCTGTTGGACCAGGGTATGTTCAATGTTGCTATTACTATGCACTGGTGTAATATTTATAGGAGAAGGTGGTTCGGGTGTAAGTGTTGGAGTTGTAAGAATTGTTGGAGGTATAGGGTCGGGTATATCATCTAAAAAAGTATAGGTAGGTGGCACAGCAGGTTGAGGAGAGCCATAAGGAAAAATGGTTTCATCAAATGTAACATGTCGAGAAATATTTATCCTTTTCATTTTTAAGTCAAGACAACGATAACCACGATGATTGGAAGCGTGTCCTAAAAATATTAAGGGTGTAGCATGTGGTTCAAGTTTATGATTAGGGTAAAGATAAGGGTAACATAAACAGCTGAAAGTACGTAACAAACTATAATTGGGAGTCTTGCCAAACAAGCGGGTAAAGGGAATTTCATTGTTAATGGCAGTGGAGGGCAAAATATTTAGTAAGTGAATGGCCATATTGAGAGGCTCAACCCAAAATGTTGGTGGAAGTTTGGCCTAAAAAGTAAAGTCCGAATGATGTTATTGATGGTACGAACCATGCGTTCGGACTTACCGTTTTGTTGGGAAGTTTTGGGACATGAAAATCGAAATTGTATGCCACTATCGACAAAAATTTTATGCAGTGTGCGGTTATCGAATTCACCACCATGATCACACTTAAATGATCGAAGCTCACGTTGCAACTACGTACGAACATAAGTATGAAACACTACAAATTTAGAGACAACATCAGAGTTATTAATCGAAGGATAAATCCAAACAAAGTACGAATAATGATCCAAAAACAAGACATAATATTTGAACCCCGAAAGGCTCGGAATGGGTGAAGTCTACACATCTGAGTGAATAATGTCAAAGAAATAAGTAATGACAGTTTTAGAACTAACAAATAGAAGCCTCGCGTGTTTTCCCAACTGACAAGCATGACAAAGCACGGGAAGGTTCTCCTTATTACATGAAATATAATTATTAGAAACTAGACAACGTAACACGTCGCTTCCTGGATGTCTAAGACGCTGGTGCCAGGTATGTTGACTGACAAGAAAAACATGAGGAACAAGAGATGGAGCCGTAATCTGGTAAAGATCCCTCGTGCTATCGCCTCGGAGGAGCACCTGTCACGTTAGGAAATCCTTAATTGGAAAACTAAACGCATCGAATTCAATAGTGTAATTATTGTCCCGAACAAATTGATGAAGATAGATTAATTTTTTCACAATATGGGGAGTAAGAAGGACATTATTTAGGTGAAGGGTTTTAAAAGTGGCTGCCAAAATGCTATGACCCGTATTAGTGATAGGTATAGAATGACTGTCACCAACCGAGATAGATGGATACATACAAGTATTAAAAATTAAACTAAGACTTGTAATTGAATTATTAAGATGAGAGCTCGCACCTGTATCCATATTCAAGTTATAGAAGCTGGATCCTGAAGTGTCCTGACATTAAATGTATGAGGCAAAAAGGTTGCCTCACCGGATGTAACTGCAAGACTGAACCTGTTGTGCTGGTGAAGTATGTTAGGTTGGCATAGTGGGCTAAACATGATGGGCCGCATATGTAGGGTAATAAGAACCCAGTGGAACACTTGGTCCAAAGGATTGGGCCAATACAACATAAGGAGTAGATCCATAAAAAGGGGCCGATGGTGTAAGATAATTGAGGCCAGATGGACAATGCCATAGGAAGTGTACTCATGGTAGCAATAGTTAGGGTAGAAACAGTATTGGTCTTATCATTTGTCCCCATACCATTAGAATTATTTTCTAAACCCAATTTGCATATCAATTTCACAAGAAGATCAACAGTAGAAGCAGGTCCGGTCATAATTTAGTGATGTAGTATTGGAAAAGTATTAAACTGTTAGGTTTTAGGGTTTCGTATGGGTGGGTTTAATGTGAACAGTAAACAAAAAAATCAAGGGTTTTGTTTTACGTAAACAGTAAACAAGAAAATAAAGGTAGGGTTTTGGAATTGTTCTTATATGAAACTGTTAACAAAAATTATGAATAAAACTGGCTCGTGACCTTAGCACAAACAACAAACAAACTATTGTGTGGATTCGTGACCTTAGCAAGAATCACCAACATAAAAAAATGATAATAGACGAGGATGGAGTGAGAGTTGTGATCATAAGTTTTTTAGGGTTTTTGGATCGAAAAAGGGAGGCTCGATACCATGTAGCGGAATGTAAATCTGTATGTCCATTCAATAAAACATTCGGTACAATATAAAGGGATACAATGAATATTCTAGGCTTGGGATTAAGCCCGATACACATATAACCGATACAAATACGGGTTTCATAATTGCATATATATCCTTTATAAACCTTTAATATGTCTTATTGTAGCATTCCGTATTCAAGGTCATTATTTACTTCGAGCTTTAATTCTATTTTCATTTTAAGTAAAGTTATTAATTTTACGTTTACCCGATTTAGTAAGAAATTCCCGTTTTTAGCTTTGCGTAAGCCGTAAATAGAAATCTATTCCGTCCTCGCATCGTAAGTAATTTAATAATCTTATAATATCCCCCGATGATTATAATTCTCCTCATTTTCACTTTCCGTTGTGATTCTCGTTTACAAAAATTCTTGCTAAAACTCGCATTTCTACCCTTAAACCTTACCTTTCTTAATTATACTTTACATAATACTTTCACTAAACTTATAACAAATAAAATCAAAAAATTTTTTTTTTGCAAACCCCTAGTCCCATAGCCGGTTTTGCTTATCCAACACACCAACTCAATTCAATTTTCCATAAAAACTTCATCATTCTATCTCATTTCTCCATAACATGCAAAATAACCATCCAACTTCAAAACCACTCTCTTCCTTTCTTCTTGGTCCTTGGCTGCCGAAATTCATACACACCACCATCACCATCTCACAAATTTATTCAACTCCTTTTAGGCATCTTAACACCATCCTTTTGCCTCTTGCAAAGTTTGGTGAAGTTTCTTGAAGATTTGAAGGTGTTTAGGACTAGTTTTCTTGGAGTTTCTTGAAGGTTTTGATTGGGTTTTGATTAGAAGAGTGTTACCATTGTTATAAGGAGGTTATAAGGTTGTTAACATTGGGTTACCTTGGTTGAATTCAGCAAACACAAGAGAAAGGGTATTCTTGTTTGATTCCTAGTCTCAATCTCTCTTTTAGTAAGCCCTAATTTTCTTTATTTGTCTTATCTTTTTATTTACTTGTTTTCTTTAATTTATAATCCATAAAAATGGATGTTAGGTTCTGGAAATATTAAGTTTTTCAAAGAAAAGGAAATTTGAGACAGCGGAATGCCGGGAAAAATTAGCAAACTCGTTAAAGCGGGTATAAATGCCAGAATTTGCACCATCTGGGCTTATTTGAATTGTTCTGCACGACCAGGAACTCGGGATTCAAGTTAGCCGGAATACTTTTACGTGACAACAAAAAAGGTCCAGGCTATCTATGGAGGTGATAAAACACGACGTCACGTGGTCAATAGTATTTGCGAGATCCATTTTGTAGGAGAATGGAGGAAGTTATCAAAGAGGGGTTAAAACTCTAAACCTGAATCTAGAGAAAGCAACAGGAGACGAAGAAGTAGGAAGGCAGGGAAAATTGGCGGATACTTGAACAGAGTAAAAAAGAAGAAAAGCGCAGTAAAAATGATAACAGTAAAAACCGAGTAGAGGGGTATTTATATACGCCACGTGTCGCAATAAAAACAGATAACCCTAGAAAATCCAATTTAGGACATGTGTCCACGGTCCCTAACGAATAACCAAGATCAAAAGGAAATGACACGATCTCGATGGTTCACGAAAGAGATACGACCCGCCACCCTGTAACAAAATGTCACCATGCCAGTCAGAAAATTATGTGGCTAAGAACTACAAGCATACGACTCAAGGCTACCAACCCACATAAAATAAAGCTTAGAAGTCTAGTACCATTTCCCACGCGGAAGAAAATACAATAGTCTGGAAGGACATGGTGACGTATAGTAGTCACCCGAACCCTGGGTCTCGGAGCCTGGAAACGAACGCAAAAGAAGGGTCAGAGCGGTCCCGCGAGACCAATCTGGCATATATCGCATGGGAATACGGTCCTAAACCGCGCCCGCGGCCAACGATCCAGTTCTTGCGGAGTAGTCTGTCGTTGGCTCGCTGGGCGCGCGGAGTTGGACGGTGGAGAGTCCTCATGGCGGGAGGATATTTGCCAGATTGGTGATCTAGGGGCAAGCTGACGTGGACCCTTTTTGGGTTGTTAGGGTCCGGACCCAGGGTTCGGGTGACTACTATACGTCACCATAGTACGCTTGCCAGGACTATTGTATTTTATTACAGCGTGGGGAAATGGTACTAGACTTCTAAGCTTTATTCTATGTGGGTTGGTAGCCTTGAGTCGTATGCTTGGTTCTTAGCCACGTACTTTCTGACTAATGTGACATTTTGTTAGGTGGCGGTTCGTATTTCGTGAACCATCGTGATCGTTCATTTCCTTTGATCTTGGTTATTCGATAGGGACCGTGGACACATGTCCTCATATTGGTTTCTAGGGTTATTGGTGTAGAAGTGGTATAAATACCCTTTGGGTTTTTACTTGCATTTTTTACTGCGCTTTTCTTTCTATTTTTATCTTGTCAAGTATCAGCGGCATATTATACCCTGCCTCTCTACTTCTTCGTCTTCCTGTGCTTCTAGATTCAGGTTAGGTTTTACTCCCTCTTTGATATCTCTCTTTAGTTCCTTAAAATGTTGCAAATACATATTAGACAGCGTGAGCGTCGGTGTTAGGAACCGAGAAGAGAGCTGGAGCCCTCTTTTTTGTGTCACGTGCAAATGTGTATTCGGGCTGTGAAGCTTGAATCCGGAGTTTCCTGGTCGTGCAGATACAATTCAAAATAGCCCAGAGGGCAAAATAGGCATTTATACCCGCTTTATCGAGTTTGCTAATTTTCGCATTCCGCTGTCTAAATTTCTTCTTTGCGTTCTGCAATATTATCAGATTAATTTTTCCCAGTTGTATGTGCTTGCAGCCCTAGCGCAAGGTCAGTCATTATCGAGAGTTAATGATGTAGTGGTTCTAGGCCAATGAACCTTCCTTGGGTAAAATTCTTAGTAGGCTCTTTTGCATTTCTAGTAAGTAAATGGTGGTTATCTTTTTTCTTAACTATGGTTAATCTTCTTGTTGCTTTTTAAAGAATCTTGATTCCTTAAAAAATTAGAATGACCACTTCTTCTGGATTGATGCATCCGTTTGTCTTACTTTTGTTCCGTGGTATAATGAAACTTCAGTTAAGAGGGATCTACTTCCTTCTGAAGACCTTGTTGATTTGCCTCTTTTAGAGAAAGTTAATGGGAACCGTACTCTCATTAGGCGGTATCCGGAGACTTTTTTGTGTCTTTTTGGCTTGAGCCGTTCTTTGATGACCCTGACGCACGTCCTACTCTCCTAAATCATGATAAGAGTGGTGGGTGATGGTTTTTGTGCGCATATTCTCTTTTATATGTATATGCGTATATATGTGTTTTTTTACTGATTGTGTTTGCTTTGCATATATGGGTTTACTTGACTTTGTCAGTCCGCTCTATTCCATTTCAAAGTAAGACTGAGTAATAGACGCTCTAGAGGAGCGGAGGTTGTCGTGTTGATTGACATAGACATACGAATTGGTTGTTTGCTCTTTCTCTCAAACAATCCAGTATCGTAAGTCACACGGCCATGTGTGAGAACTGAGCCTAAAGATTCATGCCGACAAGAAGAAAAGAAAAGTTGGGTTTATGATGACATCAAATAACGTCTATTTTATTACCATTCTTAATACTTTAGACAATTTAGGTAAGTTTGATGGCAAAAGTGATGAAGGTTTCTTTGTTGGATATCCTGGAGTGTAGATAAAATATTTTAGGGATTCAACTACAAGAACCAATGGAGGGTAAGAAGAAAACTTGCATATTAGAAGGGTTTTGGAGATAAGCCTATGATAGAAGGGAATGGATCTAAAGTGGCTGTTTGATATTGATTATCTAACCATTATCTATGCATTATGTAAAGTAGCTGAAGGTACAATACACTGGATGAATCTGCAGGTATACAAGGAGAGAACTTAATGCAGGACATCTACACAGAAAGAAGAAATCATTTATTCAAGATTGTTTGTGATGACAATTTGAAAGATGCTTATGTACTTTTGGAATGACATTGTTCAAGGATGTTGGTACTGGTGAACAAAATATTGTTACTGATGATCAAAAGGAAAGTTAAAGATGGTCATGATGAATGAGAATGATGAAAAAGAATAGTCTGAAGATTTATAGTAGTCTATGGAAGTTAATACTGTTGGACAATGTTAATACCTGTCAGTCATGATGTTAATATGGTCGTTTTAAACTTAATAATGCTGGATCTCAGTTTTAATACTGCTAGTTCATATGATCCAGATAGCCCTAAAGACATGTTCAAATTAGGAGCTAGTCATACACTTGAAGCCACTCATGTTGAGTTCTTTAGTGATGAAGATGAACCAGAAGTTGATTTGGGAAACCAATCTTAATTCCTATACAGTTCCAACCACTCCCATTTAAGAAATCCTTAAGTTCACCAAATTAAAAATTGATTGGTGATGTGAAGAGTCACTATTCAGAACGCAAGGAAGAAGATGAACTCAATCTAACTTATGAACAAGGGATTTTCATTTTGTATATGAACGAGACAAACATGAATACCTGGATACTTGTTTATACTGCTTGTTTATTATCACAGCTTGAACCCAACAAGCATGCTAAAGCTCTATCTGATTTTTTTGGGTGGAAGCATGCAGGAAGAACTTCTGTATTCAAACTCCATTGAGGTTGGGGATAATTGTGGATTTGCCTATTGGGAAGAGGGGCCATTAGAACATAATGGGTCTTCAGAAACAAGAAGATGAAAGAGGATTGTGATAGGAATAAGAAGACAAGGTTGGAGTGGTGCACAGGGTCATAGACTAGAGAGAAGGAGAAGGTTAATAGACGTATAGAGGAAGCTTTTGCTCCCTATGGAAAGAATTAAAGGCAATAAGATTGTTTTTGCCTATTCGTATGCATTTGATGGGGTGAGATCTTAGGTATATGAAAATGGATGGAAGAGTGGAAGTACTTATATGGAACTATTGAGGAAGAGGTTTATGTTACTCAACCACCAAGATTTAAAGATCATGACAATCCAGACAAGAGGTACAAGGTGGTCATAGGCACTTTATGGTAAGCATCAAGCCACCAAGAGCAATGTATGAAACCTTGGCTAACTATCTGTTGAGCAATAGGTTTAAAAACGAGGGAGATAGATCAGACATTGTTTATTTTCAGAGCATAAAAGGAGATATTTTTCTTCTTCATGATCTATGTTGATGACAGTGATCTTTGGCTCTCAAACAAGGAACTGATGTACTGGATTGTGAAGCTTATGAAGTGATAAGTTTCCAGATGAAGTTCTATGGGAGAACTTACTTTCTTTCTAGAGATTACAAGTATAACATAGAGGAGAAGATGGAATATTTTATCAGCCTGGAATAATTATGTAGATGAGATTTGAATAAAGATGTCAAACTACGACTGATGTGAAAGTTTACCTTTTCACTCCGTTTGATTTTAGAAAAAGCCCTTTAGTCAAAGATGGAGTTGCTATTGATGTTGATGTTAATCTCTATAGAATCTATGATTGGGGTCCTTGAAGTGTAATCTTACAACAATCTTGACCAGGATATCATGTTTGCAGTAAGTGTGGCATGTTCCAGATTCCAAGTTACTTCAAAGACATGTCACATCTCTTAGACTGGAAAGAGAATTTTTAGATATTTGGGAAGGGCGCTCAAAACCAACTTTAGGCCTTTGGTTATCTCAGGATTATCCATTGAACTGAAGTGGATTATTACTAATAGTGACTATGGGGAGTCACTCAAGATAGAAGTCAACAACTGATGAGGTTAGTAGTTTTTGGGAAAAAAGGTTATATCTTGGCTAGTGCCAAGAAGCAAATTGATGGTTGGGTGAACTCACTGCTCTACAATAAAGCTGAATATGTGGCTTGCTGTAGTGCTGGTAGGACAACCTACACGGGATGTTAAAACAATTACTGGAATTATGGGTATAATTTCATGAATAACTTGTTTCACATTGATAATTACCATTACTATCTGCATTATTAAAAATCATGTTTCAAACATTCTAAAACAAAACATTATAGAGATTAGACATCATTTATAAGAGATTGCGCAATAGCTAAAAAGTTATTCAAATGGATTAAAAACTAATGATGGAATAATGTTGCAGGGATCTTTTACAAAAGGTTTTGATGATGGAAGGTTTAAGTACTTGGTACTCAGTATTGGAATTGCTTTATCCTAATATTTAAATCTCTTTTGTCTTTGTTGAAGAGTGTTATGTTGAAAGGATTAACGTGTGAAGTTTCCCAATGAACAGATCTTCTTTAGCCTGTTAAAGTAGTAGTTAACCTGGGATAATATCCAAACTAAACTATATAGGGAAGAAGAACTTATGATTGTAAATTACTACATAGTTATGCAGGAAATTGACTGCAATACTAGGAAGTAACAATGAATACTAAACTTGAATTATTGATTGCAAATATTCTGCTAAGATTACAGAAATAGAAGAAACTATGATTGATGATTCTAAACTGATGCACGTAGGGTTCCATTGTTGAACACAAGGAAAACCCTGAATGGGGCTTGTCAAAACGACGCTAAATGATAATTGCATATCTATTCCTGAAGATAGTCTCATGCAAGAATCACTTTATCTCAGTACTAACTATTAATATAACAACACTAACTATTAAACTAATCATACTATATATATCGCAAGTACTAACAATTTGATACTGGGCAAATGTACTAACTAATATAGAAGCTATTTCTTCAGCATTAGCAACAATATCAAGTCTTGAACAGGTAGTAGTAGGAAAAGTAAAGTTACTGGCTTGTCTAGTAAACTCAAAATTTCCTAATATTCTCCCCTATTAAACTTGTTATTTACTTGTCAATCATCAAGTTTCTTCAGTTTAAGAGCATGCTTTGTCTTGTGTAGGAGGATGTATCTAAACATTGTAATATCTTCAAGACTTGATTTGATGAACTTGATAAGGTTTTAAATGCCATTTAGTACTTTTTCTTCAGCTTCTAACTGCAAGTTCAGCAAGGGCTTCTCTAATAATTCCTGATCTCAGTGGGGTACTTTTTCCTCTACTAGCGTTTATTAATCTAACTGCAAGTTCAACATCTTCTCCAATAATTCCTTGATCAGTGGGTACTTTTGCTCTACTAGCATATTAATCTCCATAGGTGTACCATCCATAAACAGAGTGTGAACTCCATAATTTTCATGCAATTTCCATTTCAACAATTGCATAACCTTGGCTTTATCTTATCATTGCTTTGTCTTGTCATTTCTTTGTCTTGTCATTTCTCCTCCCCTGTTTGGATGCATCATCTTCATTTAAATCATCATCTGAAGATTCAACCTATCGGTATTTCCTCCTTTTCTTTCACCAAGTCAAGCACCTGTTTTGATAATTTTGTACACATAGTCATCAATTCTAGTAGTTTTAGTCTACCCTCATCACTTCCAGGTGTGTAACCTCCTGGGAGAGGTGAATCATGTGGTGTGATTGGTACATTAGCCGTCAATTCAAATTGATGTTCCATACTGCCCTCCCCACTTCCAGATGTGTGACCTTCTGAGATAGGTGGTTCATTGGGCTGTTCAAGCACTCTCTCAGACCTAATCTGAGCAGGAGCACCCCCTATGGTGTCTGGGCGCCTGGGACTGCCACCTGTATCCATTCCCTGAAGAATGTCAACATTAGGCATTGCCGTGGTCTAGGTCCTAATTATGTTATCACTGTATTGTGCTGCATCTAAGCTAGCAGCAGTAGTGATAGCCCTTTCCACACTGTCACCCCCTCCTTATAGACAGTCTCATCTACTTCAAGGTCTTAAGGTATACTAGTCTGAGGTAACTTAGTAT